>VXAU01005543.1:0-12687 GCA_013399695.1 Formicarius rufipectus | reverse complement strand
AAAAAAAAAAAAAAGGAACATTTACTATATTTCTCAGGGGTTCCTTCACAAATCAAGTAAATATATGTCCAATATTTTACATTTAAAAAGATAGTGTGCCTCCTCCCTCTGAGTAATGCCAATTAACACTTTGTTTAATGATGTGCAAACTCAAATTACACCCACTTTAGCCACTTAATCAGTTTCAGCTCTGGGAAATCACAAGCTCTTAAAAAAGCATCCCTGGCACTACCATACTACATCTAATATCACTTTCTTTTTGCACTATATGCTTTGTACAATTACTTCAAAAGTTTTAAAACAAGGCAGGTAGCTTATTCATATCTATTATTACTAAATATAACAGCACCTCAAAGAAATGTCATTATATTTGGTTGCAAAGCATCCATACCCATTGAATAAAAACACCATATGTACACAGGGTGCAAAATTATCTCAAGCGAAAATTCAGAGCCCAGCAATTGGAGAAGCACAAGCTACTGAACTTGAGAAAGGAGGCCAATCACCTGCTGGTTCCCCAGAAGTTGCATCCTCAGGGATATCACCGAAAAGGCTGCATATGCAATTCTTGCACTTGGAATGCTTATGTGAATTCACACAGAGAGCATAGATAGCATACTTCATGGCACAAAACGCTCGGAAGAGCGCCACATTGCGCTGCTGGCTCAGGGTGTTAGGGACTGCTGCTGCTGTGGAGGGAAACCAGGGCAGTGAGGGGCTAGGAGGTAGACAGCAAAAGTTAATTTTCTCATACAGTTCCTGCACAGCAGTGTTTATCCAGGTTTTCTTGCCCAGTGTCACTTCCATCTCATCTTTGATCTACCTGTTACTTTTCAAAAAAAACCCACAAAGGACCCAATCCACAACACACAGACACAGAAAAGTCAGGTCTGGATCCTCTTCTAAAAAGAAAATGTTCTGTGAATTTGTGTAATAGAACCTGGCTACAGCACAGGATGACCAAAATCTGCTAACAGTGAGTCTCATTAGAAGTACGTGGTTAAGCTGTACTGCTTCATTTACAAGAGGGACAAGCCCTTGGTCATTTCAGTGTCTTAGAATTTTGTGTTCTAGTACACAGTAGATAACTAGGGAGACAGTGAAGACTGGCTATGACCACAGTGAGAACAGAATACCACCACCTCTACAAATCTGCACTAATAAATAGATATCACAGTTGAGCCTACCAACAATGCCTGGCCATACAGATAAAATGCAATCTGCAATTAGTTCAAGTACAGTCCCACAGGCTCCTCCATGCATTTATGCCACAGGCAACTTACAGAAGTATTGCACCTACTTCTCCCTTTTTCAGAGGAAAGGTATCACATGCCAGAGACATGATCCCTTCTTAGTACAAAAGAACAGCAGAACTGCTGATGTACGAGTCACATCATATCATAGTCACCTAGTCACACAATGTAGTGGCATGTGTTCTGTTATGTATTATCCAACTCCTATACAAACGTTGCTAGAAAAACAACAAAAAACCCCAACAACAACAAAACAAAAACAAAACAGAAAAAACCAAAACCAAACAAACATCAAAACAAACGAAAAACAAACAAACAAACAAAACCCAACAACAGAGGAGCAAAAAACCCCCCAAAATCACACACAACCACACAGGGTGTTAAATTAGTGTGCTTGGAATCTACTATCCTGTATTCTTATACAAGGTAGATTGTCCCTCTGCCTATTGTCATGCAGGAAAAGCATTAGCCAAGTTTTGGGTTTT
This sequence comes from Formicarius rufipectus, assembly GCA_013399695.1. NCBI lineage: Eukaryota > Metazoa > Chordata > Aves > Passeriformes > Formicariidae > Formicarius > Formicarius rufipectus. The sequence continues at coordinate 10,949 of VXAU01005543.1, read as the reverse complement.
TTTAAACAAAGTACTGGTACAAAGCACAACTGATAATGTCCCCATTCAAACTGTGGGACTGAACAGCATTACCTAAGCTAGGGATTGTTTCAGCATTGTCCTCCACAAGGGTTGAGCATGATTGCAAAAAAAAGCCCCAGTCTGAACTCTGTGAAAACTACAGAGCAGCCAAGACAAAAAGACTGAGAGCAAAACCAGTTGGAAAAAATTATTCCCTATCACTGCCATTCTCAGCTGTGACAATGGTGGAAACAACAGGCAGAACAGAGGAAACCCAGGCATGAATCCTCTAAAGAACCCGCAAGGCCATGGAAATGCTACAGTTCACCAGCAGCTATACACTAATATACAGACACCCAAAAATCTCTCAATAGTACTATCTTAAGAAGACTTCGGGCAGGTAAAGTCAGAGATCTGATAAATACAATCCTCTGAAAACAGAGAAATAGGTAGCTGGAGATACTACAAGATACAAACTAGTAATCAAAAAAAAGTTTAATACACTTTTATCTCACATGTGGAAAGACTTGGATGCAGTGAGTCTATGTCAGTATCTGCATTTGAACCAATCCTTTCCATTTCACCAACACCCTTTAATGATACGCATTTGTTTTTCCTATGCCAGAAATTCTAACTCTTGAATACTGTAACTTAAGAGGAAATTGCTGTCCACCATTTCTTTTGATAGTGTGACTGGTGAAAGCCAGTGTTACACACAGACTGAACACAAGTGACTATCAGTACCACTGCTTTGGTTACAGTACTGCCTGCAGCTGACAGATGTCTATCAGAAAGAAGAGGAAGAAGGGGAAGTGTTGCGGTCTGAGAGGAGGAGGCCTGTTAACACTACCACATCAGATGAATCAAAACTTTATGATTCCTCTCCAAGTTCTGAAATAGATTCTTTTAAAGAAGCTTCTAACAGACAGCCCTTATAGAATTATCAGAATTTTGCAATAATCACTGGGTTGAAAAGAGGACTACTTATCTTACATTAATTAGTTCCATAAAATAATGTGATACAAAAAAATGAAGAGAAACCACAGCTAGAGTTCTTTTGCTACTGCCACGTAGCTCCCAGATGATGGGACTGCCTCTTCCTGTTTTTGAAAAGTTTTGACAGAATTTAAGCAGAAGAGAAATAAAATTTAAGAACTGGTTAAAAAAACTACAACAAAACAACACCAGCAACAACAAAACAATTACAGAAAGCAGAAAATTAGGATCTATATAGACTCTCAATCATTACATATTTTAAGACTATTCAAGAATATTGTCACAATTTTAACATCAAACCCTGTAAAAGCAGAACTCGAAACCAACAGCATAATAATATGATGGAAACCAACACCACAACTGGAAGGAGAGTAAATTGCTTCCCCTTACATAACCTAGAAAAATCTGTGCAAGATCCATCACTGAACGCTCTCCAAACAACTCAGGTTGAAATTACACAAGTACAAATTGCATAGAAGGAATAAGGCACAAAAAAATTGCAGCTTCTTAGATTCCAGTACACACAGGAAGACTGAGCTTCTATGTCATTATTATGAGGCCCTATCAGAAAATAGCTTTAAAATAGCAGCAACTGAACCCAGATACGGGCTGCAATCAAGGGTGTCCAGGAGAGTCACTTCTAAGTGAACTAATGTGCTGAGTAATCTCAGGTATTTTAGGCACCAAACTGGAACATGGGATGATGAGAGAAGTGAGGCAGGAGTGAATGTAAACACATCCTGTACATAAGCCTTATTGATTTAAATACTGAAGTCAGTAGCAGTTAGTATTAGAAGAGGGGAAAAAAAAGCATTTAAGCATTTTTGTATCAAAACTGAATTTTTTATAGTAGGAAATATAGTCAGCATCATCTGATTTTGCCTTTTGATTTTAAATTTAAGTGCACAGGTGACTGAAATCCAAACCATACATTTACTTTTCAAACTAAGGGTATTACACAAAGTAGAAGTGACAATGAGCAACACATTTTAGAAGCATGTGCAAAGCCTTGTTGCCATTTTGAAAAAAGCACTTTTGGAGATTTGTCCCTGATCAAAGAGATCTCACAACTCCTTCCTAGGAGACAATTTACTCCATAAAAGAATTCTAAAATAATTTCCACATACTCTCTGGATTTCTTCCTCAAAACAGCTATCTTCCACAAATACAGAAGCAGGTCAAAAGAACAGATTCTTCCTGGCAGAAATACTGAGCATACATACTCAACGGATCGTGAGCTTTCTGTATTCTCACAACCCAAACATTTACCCTGCATCTGCTGGTCTCTAGCAGGAGCTTTTTGAAGAAGTTCAATAACATCATCTTCATTCAGTGCCAGAAGATTAGTGAGATGATGCAGAGAGTACACTGCAGTGTGGCAATCCAGACTGTGCAAGTGTTGCAAAAGAACCTTCTCAGGGACAGTAATACTGCAAGAGAGAACAAAGAGGCGGCACAGATTTAGATTTCAGCCAAGTGTAAAGACGTAACTCCCATTCTAATTCTGATTGAACCAAACTACTGCAGTGAAAAACACAGAGCACAACTGCAGCCCATGAAGCAATTTGGAGAGCTTATGACATACAGTCACTGTCAGATGATTAGCCAAGACAGTAACACCTTTTCTATGTGCATACATAAACTAAGAGGTAGATTTGGCAAGACAGTTTGGAAAAGGTCTTTCTGATCATTTTACCTGTTCTGCTGCACGCACCATTCAAGAACTTCCACATGAGCCCACAGCCCATCACAAAAATCTTTCAATACTGTATCATTGCACAGATCCTAAATAGAAAGACAAATAAAAGAATCTCTTTACAACAAATCCCCCAATCAGAGAGCAGAAACAACCCTGTGTCACATACAGCGTGTTCGTAAGACTTCCTTATCCAGATAATAACTTTCAAATACTAAAAATTGCCAGTTTTATTACAGAGCTGACAAAGAAGGGCTATTTTGACATAACACAGAGGTCAGCCAGCCTCCCCCTGACACATCAACAGATCATGGAAAGGTAGCTACACCCATTTTCAAGATTAGCTTTCAAAATGCAAATTAATGCTTCTAATAGTCTAAAAACTCTAGAACTAATCATATACTAGAACAGATGACATAGTGGGTGGCAGACAGTTATTCTCCTTTTCCATATGACAGATGACTGCCTGCTAAAATCAGATCTAGGAGTTGCACTTTGCAGAGACTACTGAATGGGCAGTTAGGTCCCCCAAGGCAATACTAGCCTAGATCTGCATTATGATCCAGCAGTACAAGGTTCCTTGTCTCTGAACCTCTGCCATCTAAGCCACTTGTCAGCCACAAAACATCTGAAGTGCAACTACCCCCTCAGAGCTGTTGTTGTTGTTGGCTAGACTTCGCGAATGAATATTTTGGGATAAGCCTGCGCAATGGATTTTTTAGGTGAGGCACAGTGTGCGCGGAACTGGCCCCACCGCCCCCTCAGAGCTGGAACCCTCTCTTCTGCACAGATGAAGGCTGCCCCCAAACAAGGTGCATCTTTTGCTCACAGCTCTTATCATTTACCGTTTCTCTTTGAGAACGAACATGGGGAATTTCCAAGCTGTTGCTGGAGCCAGGTTAGTTGTGACCAGAATTAGTCACTGACCAGGGATGACTCACTGGAGGAAACTACATAAAACAAAGATACCCGAGCCCTTTTCAAAACTAATCAATAACCATCGCTGTCTTTCTCATGTTAACAGCAAAAGCTGAAGAGCTGATGCAAGAGAAGCTTTCTGAGTCTCCTTGGCAATCATTGTTCCTTCACAGCTGAGAAATAAGAAGAAAGGCAAGTGTCCAATAATACTACCTACATACAACTGCTGCACCTTAATTTTCTAAACTTCATTTTGAGAAAGACCAGCATTCTCAGTAAAAACTCTGTGGTTTTACTTTTTTTGCAAACCAATTGCATTATCTGGACCCAGACTGGGATACTGCCATTTGCTTTCACCTGAGTTTTGTGTAGAGTCCATAGCAATGCTTTTGCTGATTCTAAGCTTTGACAATGAGTCCATCCTAGCAACACCAAGAGGCGACTAAGAGGGTTGAATTCTCTCCTCAGCAAACTTCTAAGCCCCAAGTAGTCTTCTCTTTTCAATAAGGTTAATGCAGTCACCTAGAAAACATAAGAAGTATTTATTTGTCCAAAATGTAGAGACACATAACGCCTGGAAGACTATGTAACCAAGTAGGAATTTCAATATTAGCTTCACTAAAATAGCGAAGTTCTGCATCTGGAACTTCCCTAACTTTATATTTCCCAAACCATCAGGTTATTCATCAGTAAAGCTGTCTTAAGGGAAAAACATCATTTCAAATGCTTACTAAAGAGCAAGCCAACTCACACTACATTATCTTTACAATCCTCCTATTGATTATGTCCCTGTCAAGGGCTTTATGTAAGAGACTTCTATAAGCACATTACTTAGAAGTGGAAATGTGTTCAACCTCAGAAACTCACACTTTAACCGTGACCACCTCCCATATTCTCTGTTTTTGATCTATGTAAATACATTCACATCAATTAATTCATAACAGACTATTTTTCATCAGGTCTTCAAGCTCTTTAAAACATAAATTTTACCATGCAAACTAGCCTTACTGCCTCAAATCTACCAGGATCAGAAAAGCAAAGCAACAAGTTCAAGGCCATGAGGCAAATGGTATATGCAACGAAATTACAAGCAGAACACAGGACTACTTAAATGCTGAAGATCTAGTCTTCAGTCTGCATGAAGATCAGCTTTTCCAAAAATGTCACTGGCTGTTTTATGTTCATCACACAGCTGCAAGTTTGGAAGTTATCACCAGTTATTTCCTTGTTCCTAATACTCATCACCCCTGGTAAACACTATTTGAATACAAAATGCTTCTGTGCACCACCAAGATATGTTCAATACAGGGACTGACTTTAGCCTCCTTTGGGTTTCCCTGTTAATGATTTTATGGCTGTACCAGAATCTGTTCCAGAAAGTGCTTGCTGCTGCTCAAGCAGTAGAAATAGGCTGTCTTCCAAGAAGGAGCTCCTATGGGATCTGAGAACAAACTCATCACAATTCGCTCTGTATCCAACTGCTCAGATGAACCTAAAAGACACCACAAGAAGATGTTTCCAGTAGAGAGGGGTAGCTTTGACAGAAGCATAACTACTACTGATTTAAACTAAGAAACACTTGACATTTTCTCAAACACTAACTAGTTGTTACATGTTAACAGCTAAGACTCTTGAGTATTGTTACTGGATAACAAGGTGGCAAAGCAGAAATTTGATAAAGGTCAGATCAGAAACCAAGAAACTCTCTGGACAGTAATTAACGTAGCAGAAGCCTGCTTAGCACACAGGTTGTTTTTATCAGCTCAGGTCACACTGCCTGACTTTGTTTAGCCATACACATCTTTTCTGTATGTTTCATGAATTCTCATTTGTGCTCTGAGACACTGCGCCGCTTTACAGGGCCTTAGCAAGGACTTGTCCACAGGAGCTTCCCAGATCTGTGCACAGTGAGAACTGAACTACTCCCTGTGAGTGAAGGTATGTGGATCTCCATTTCTATTCCCCCACAAGGAAGTACTAACTGTAGCTATTATCAGAAATGCTAGAATTGGCCACACCAGCCTCAACTTCCCTTCAGCAAACCCTATGAGTAAAGGGAGAAGAGAGGATACAAACCCCACTGACTTACACCTCAGTATACAGACGTGAGCAAAAGAGGGTAGGCATTCTACCTTTTCCCTCCTTGCACACTCACCTGCCACTTTACTGACAGGATCATGGGCATCACTTGTCATGCAGCTTCAGCTGAGGTCCTCATAGAATATGCTGAGTTGGAAGGGACACATCAGGACCACTGAGTTACAACTAAATGTACCAGACACAGGGAGTTAGACAGAGGCTGTGAAGTTATGGCTGGTACAGAACCAACAGCTGAGCACTGGCAAGTGAACGGGTAATCAAAGTGCATCTTCTTTCCAGCTGGGATATTAGCCCACTCTGCATCTCCTTCCGCTTTCAGAAGTTTGCTTTTCCAGTATTAAGGGGTTTGAACATTTTGGGATTACTGAGGTAATTGAACTGTTACTGGCCAGAAGTGGAACATCCTCCAACACAGAAGACTGAGTTGGAGGTGAGCAAATAAAAACTTTACACACATATGGAGTGTCAATCTTCTAGATACAAGCAAGATCTTCATGAAGAGCAATGTTCACCAGATTGAAATAGAGTACAACAAGAAGTGGTAAAGGAAGTGATCAAAAAAGAAGACAGCATAGACTGCAGAAATGTAGAGATAGAACTGGTTTCCTATGCCAATTCCTTGCTTTAAGGATCATTTTAGCAACATCTTTCACAAGATTCCATGGTTTACTCAGGCACCTTAGCAAGAACACTGCCCGACTTCTTGACAACTTGCCTGTTTAATGCCTTAATGGTTTAGTTAGACCAGAAACTAAAATAAAGCAAAAAGTGAAACGAACCTTTTCGTATTGGTTTTGACAACAAAAGCTTTTCTCTTGTTCTTTCTGTTAGAACACTGCTATAAAGGCTTAACAGGCCATGGCTCTGTTTCCTCAACATACAGTTTAGTATCTTCTCCTCCCTCAGCACGCTTCCCTCAGCCCAGCATACATCCAAGAGCTCCCTGAATAGGTGCTTTACTTTATCTGCCTGATGCTCCACATCAAAAGTCACTATACTGAGAGCAGCATAAATTGTATCTACTAGTTCTCTTTGATCCAGTTCATCTGAAATCTCAGAACTGCCCTGGAGTCTCTGCAGAGATTTCAAGGAGTCACAAAGAAATTCAACAAAGATGTTCTGTAGAGAGCTGTATTGCTGGAGTGAGGAGCTGTTTGTGCCTTGTTCCTCCTGGAAGAACTCCAGCAGGGTTTTTGCCCTCTGGGGAGTCCGTAGCAAAAGCTTCCGGAGAGCTGAAACAACATTCAAACTGAATTTGTGAGAACAGTCATCTCTTCTTTTGTTGTCTGTGACGTGCTTGTTCTGGGTGCACTCAAATGCTTCAAACAGTTCCTGGGAGGGAAATAATAAAAGCCTTTTAGATTCCAATAAAATATGAAGTCAATTATTTAAAAAAATAGGAGAAACTTGAAAGCAAACAGATAAACAGGTGAGGGACAAGCCAGTTGAACAGTGCTTAAGCAGCACATGTGGCACTTCTGGGGAAAAGTGGTTGGTGTGCATAAAAAATGAGACTAGAAGACAAGTCCACCACATCAGTTTTTTTTAGTAGCTGGATCAAAACGTAGCTCTACCTACCAACACCACTCTCACAGTAATTGTGGCAAAGAGGTTGCTGAATGTCATGTTTCTGTGCAACACTGGTGAACAGTGTGGACAATGATGGAATCATTCATGACCTTGGAGACTTCATTACTCATTTATTTTAATCAACATCCAAGTTTACCTTGCTTGTTTTCATTCTGTAATTGCTAATTCTGAATCCTCAGAGAAATACTGAACACATTTTCCTTATTCATATTAAAAAGCTAAAATAGCATCTGAATAGAGTAAGCTTTCAATTTCCTCTTAAAAAAAGGCAAACAAAAAAATATATATATTTAAAGAGTTAGAATCTACAGGACCAGAAGCAACACCCTATGACATTTCACACACCATGTCAAGTCTAAATCTATTGCAACTAATACCAAACGAGGGCAGTTCTACCATCAATAACTTTCCTGATCAATACTTGTTTTCTATATTAATCCATCTTTGCATATTTCCATGCATTTCTCAAATAAATCAGTCTGAATGTATTAATTAATAACAGAAAAGTGGGTGCTGGATTGCACAGTACACATCATACCAATTACCAAACAATGTAGTAGTAATAATAGAGTACCTAAAAATTTCCAGGAAGGGGGCAAAGGGGTGCACAGGGAATGAAAATTAAGATCTCAGGAGAAATAAAAAGAAAACAGACATACTTTTAAGATGTGCTTTCTGCCTACAGTTTATTTTAGCTCACAGTGTGGTTTATGTTTATGATTATTACAGGTGTCTACAGATGCAAGACTGTGCAGTAGCTGCAGTCAGGACTGCCATGTGTTAGAAATACCAAGTAGAAACACCTGTGCCTCGCCTGCCCACAGCCTCCACTCTAGCCAGAGAAATCATTTGCAGGCACATTGCATTAACTTCAGAAAGGGATCTGAATTACAGTCTCTTTCAGTTGCCTAGAAGATTAATAACACATTAACCTCTCAAGCCGTCAAGTTAGCAGGAAGTATTAACTTCGAACAACTTGGACATTCTGCATAACTAATAAGAAGAAACAGGGCACAGAAGTAGCTCACCTTTAGGACTTCCTCAGAGACATCCTTCTGTAGTTCTTCCAAGAACACTAAAAATTCAGTTTCTCTCTGGAGAACAACTGGAACAGTTTTCTGAAACCATATATGAGTATGGGAAAGATGTTAATCAATAAAACTTTTATTTATTTTCATTACCATATAAGCCTATCTTAGCTATTTACATTTTGAGGCAGACTGAAACATCTCTCTGAAGATACCTAATTCTCAATTAAAGGCTATTCTACAATTAGGTCCTGCTCGCACAGCAGTTGATTTATCCATACATTTGGAAACAGGGACAAGTGTCACTTTGTCAAGAATTACAAACCCATCAATTTCTCGGAACATAAAGAAGAATTACAAGTTTAAGTAGTGACAAGAACAAATGAATTTTGAAAATAAGTATGCACATCCATCACAATCTAAAGCTCATAAAGAATTGTCTGATGCCTGAGCTATTTCATTTTTAACATAAGAAAGGTGCTATGCAAATGCAGAAGTTGATACACTCATGCTTCTCATTTATATAAATGCGCAAAGCTAAAAAGCCAAGTTCTGCTATCTTGAAAAAAACCCCCAATTTTTCTCTCCAGTGTGAAGATTAACAGCTGTTTCTTGACAAGTTATTAAAACACAAAAGCAATGCATGCCTCCAGATACCATGAGAGCTTCATTCCATGAAATGTGGGAAAGCTTACAACTTAAATAAGCAACTGGTCAGATATTTTGCACTTGGAAGTCAGAGCTATAAACTGCATTTACAAGTCAGCCGGTTTCTGTACCTGATTCCTGGTTAGCCATTTTTCCAGCACAAGAAGCCAAAGCCATGCAGTTCTCCATGGGCTAGAATTCTGTCCCCATCTACAAAAGCAAAAAGCACAAACACCTGATTATACAAGGTCATTTCCGTCCTGAAGATCCAGGAAAACATTGTCAGAGATCATTTTGATTTTTGCATTTCTTTGTCTAAGACAAAAACAAAGATGACTAAATAGCCAAAATCAAGTTAAACAGAAAAGAAGGAAGAGGAACCAGAATACTGGTGATGTTTGCACATTAACTCAGTGATTTCTGCTGTGCAATTATGACTGCTTTTAGATCAGGCAAATACTACCGGAATAGCTCTTCACTACAATGAAATTAATTTCTGGTCTAAAGTTCAGTCTGTATGGCCCTCTTTGAGCACTTCAGCAGATTTCTTTGAAATCCAACCACTTGCCAAATACTGCTATTTCCTGTTCTGTCCAGTTTTAGCTGAAAAAATGAAACTAAGTTTTAGGTCACAGCAGCCCAAATGCAGCTCTATGTCCAAACTAAAAGTGAAGCAACGTACTAATTAAATAAAGAATCCCTCTAATTTTTATCAGCTTTTCACATTCTCCAGTATTTACATACACACCACAAAGTCTGGCTAGTTAGGGAATGTACTGTTAGTGGGACTAGGAAAAAGCACAAGATAGTTTACAGTCCTTCAAAAATCTCAGCACTACTAACTAAAGCCTTTGGACACAGTAGCCTCGCTATCAAAGATAAAAGATAAAAAGATTGAAAATGCTCATGTCTCATATGTCTGTTCACAATATTCATGTACCCACGTGCACACTTTCCTCCAGACTCCTTTAACTGCCGCCAGTGTAAACTGGTTCTCAGAACCTTTTCTAAGATGTTACACGAACTTTAATGTGAAGAGCTATGATCATCTGATTAGACAGGAGGGACAGCAATGTGCCCTGAAGTGCCAGGAAGTCACCCTTCATATGCACCTACCTGCAACACAGTAACGAGGACTGAGTAAAACCAATGCCATTTCAAAATCCAGTGTGAACAAAATAAAAAATCAACAGCATAATATCAATTTTTTAATTTCCATTTTTAGAAACTGTGAGGATTTTCAAGGCTAGAAACAAGAGAACATTTTAAAATAACTACAGTACTGATCACAGAGGTACTATTTCTAAGTTAACTGAAGTCCAGCGTCAAAGGAATGTAATTTCAGGCCTTGTTCTTTCTCCTTCAGGAAAATCTGACAGGATCAGTACAGAAATGCTTACAAGTAGTTTCAAGCCTTGCATCAATCACCATGTCAGCTACGTAAATGAACGCAGCCCGTCGTGCCAGAGGGCTGCGAAGTTTTCGGTGGGTGATAATGTGTCAGCGTTCAGACCACAGCACCCGTAGCCACATCCACGGCCCCTCAGCACCGAAATAGGTGCAGCTTCCCAGGCGCCACCCGGCTCCCCACAGCACCGAGGCAGCCGCTCCTCCTCCTCACTTCACACTCAAGTCAACTGAGCCAGAGCAGCACTCTACTTACCTCGCCCCCGCGGGACACGCCACCAGAGCCTGAAGAATGGCCTGCACCTCGGCAGGGCCCTGCCCGTGGCCCTGGCTCAGCTGGGGCACACAGGCCTGCGCGAGCTCCCAGTGCCCGCGCCGCACGCACTCGCAGAAGAACCCAAACAGGCGCTCCAGAGAGACTGCTCCTTCATTCCCAAAACAATACATCTCCGCAGGGCGAGGGGGTGCCCCGGGGCGGGCAGATCCTGGCCCGTTAGCTGGGGCGGCAGTGCGCGGCGGCGCTGGACTCTCCCGCGCCGCTCCCGGGCCGTGCCCCGGCCCCGTCG
>VXAU01005542.1:0-147978 GCA_013399695.1 Formicarius rufipectus | reverse complement strand
AGGCTCCGACGAACTTGATGCGGTAGAAATTGCGGACGTGGCTGAAGTCGACACAGTGGAGGGTAGTACTTGACTCGAAATAGCGGCTGCGGGCTCTGACAACTTCAGGGCAACAGAGCCTTCGGGCACGCTTGGAGTCAACACGGTAACAACACAACACGACTCAGAGTAGCGGCAACAGGCTCCGTCGAAACCGGTGCAGCGGGAGCATTGGGCACGCCTGAAGTCAACGCGGTAGGGGACATTACGGGAGTCGAGTTAGCGGCAACGGACTCCGTCGATACTGGTACAACAGGAGCATCGGGCACGCCTGAAGTCAACACAGTAACCGCGGCCCCCTGAATCGTCGGGGGAGCCCTAATAACTGTCCCTGCCGGCAACGGAATCGGAGGCGATGTAAATAGGAACCGCGAAACTGAATTAGCGATGTTACTTTCGCTTTCGTCACCTATTGTCGCCGCATATACCGAGATAGCTGCCTGTTGCCGCGCTTTCATCGCATTTAATGAGTCCACAATCAATCCCCATACTGTCACATATTTATTCAGTTTCTTGCTTCCTTTATACGCCTCTGCCCATAACTGGTTACCTATTTCCTTCCATACCGAGATCTCAAAGGCATCTGTCACCGTAGGAATTAGGGCTCTGTCTCGAGCCCACTTTAGTAAGCCCTTCAAGTTAGCCACGTCATAGTCTACTCCTCTCATAGCAAACATCTGTTCAATAAGGGTCAGCACCGCTTTTTCTCGTTTGGTTAGCATGTCTCCCTTATTCGGTGCGTTTCCCATCTTTTCCTCAGCTGACCACCTGGTCTCAGCTAGTCTTCGGCTTGGACACACACACGAACACGCCTTTTCTCAGTCAGAGTCTGCTTACCCTCTAATTGTCCAGAGCTGGAAGCTCCCACGAAGGAAATAGTTTTCCGAGGGTTTCACTCCTTGCTTCAGGCGCCAATTAAAGTAAAATAAAATAAAAAATATATATATCTTTCTATATATAAATATAGGAGCTCACATGAGAGCTCGTCCCAGTGCCACTTCAGGGCAGCACGGGCCCCTTAAGGCTCACCAACCCCCACACACACTTCGTGCAGTCAGTTCATCTGAAAGGAAAAAGCTTTATTAACATATCACTCACTGTATTTATAATCTATCCTTTTCAGTTACATCATTATATCAGATGATTGGTCAGCTTAGAACTGTTCATTCTCAGGCCACCTAAAGTCCGCAGTTCATAGGTGTTAATGTTAATTAACTCCTCCCGAAGAACTCATCCCATGATGGCTCTCTGAAGGAATTTGGGGAGTAACAGCAGATGTTCTTCTTATAGATAAGTTCTCACTCCAAGGCTGCGAACTGCTCTCTTGAAATCTGTAAACACAGGCCTGCTTCTCCTGGGAACTGCACAATGACTTGTTCACAGAATATTCACAGAATATCCAATTTTCTGCATTCTGCAACATCCGCAAATCCAGGGATTGGGAAAAAAAGGGAGGAAAGCAAGGAAAAACCCAAAGTGGCAGGCAGAGGTTTCTCCCTGAGCCATCTCTCCCCCGCAAACTGCAAAACCAGAATGTCCACTTCCCCCACACCCAGCGAACCAGCAGTGTAGGTAACGCTCTGCTTTTCTTTTGTCAGAGGCAATGGATGAAGATAGACCCATTTGCCCCTCATTCTGGTGGTAGAGGAAACAAAAATTCCACTGGATTCTAGAACTATAACAGCATGTTACTGCATTTCCATGAAAATTTTATGCTTAAAGGAAAATCAAGAACGTAAATGTATAGGCATTGGGACAGAAATCATATACATCAAAACATGTATTATACGCGGCTTGGACACTAGTCTCAAGCTTTCTGCAGTCATGCTCAGTGTTGCCGCTACTAATGAAGATTTTAGTCCCAGTCCTTTTCATCGTTATGATTTTAATTGTGATTCTTAGAGTTTTAGTGTGGAAGTGCTTTGTCATCTTCAGTGTATCCTAATGCTGTTCTAGTTTCAAGTTTATTAGAGTGAATTATGATTTCTTGGTAGATTTGGATTGGTGGTGAATAGATGCAGTGTTCAGTCAACTTGAGAAACAACTCAAGTTTAATTAATGTAGTTTATGGTGGAGAGGAAGTGTGTTAACACCAAGTGCTAAAACATCTGCTTTTGGGTGTAACAGGGAGTGGGAACAGTGGGAGAGAAATAATAAAGTGTGGTTTGACGGACAAGAAGTTTGACAGACAATTTGCATCCTTTCAGTCATCCCAGTAAAGCAGTTCATAATAGTGGAAAAAGGGCTGAAACTCACCATTGTATCTCAGAAAGGAGTACTGTTGCTACTAACACAGTCTCATGTTGCATTCCCACCCCTGGAAATTAACCGTTGTACTTTGAAGAATAGTTGATCATGCCTAGCATAAAGATTGCTACTCAGAATGTGACACAAGTTTCCATATGGTAAAACTATTAAAAATGCAATTTTTACGTGACTTTTCTTACTAATCATTAGATTGCTGTTCCTTTTGCTTAGCTGTACCTTGCTGTTGAAGTGCAGTTGTGCTGGGAGTTTATATCAAGATACTTTAACTTTCTGAGTTTGCTACCAAATCTATGGATTTCTGCTTATTGCTCCTGACTTCTTTCATAAATTGTTCAGGTAATTTTGGCAAGGTTAAAGTGTTATTCTACACTACATCTTCAAGATTCAGCCTCATCCATATCTGGACTCCCAGCTGGTCCTTCATTATTTTGGTCTTAGTTTTTATACAAGATCAGCAGCAGCACAAGCATTTCACAGAATGGTAGACTATTCAGAGTTCAACGGACTCTTTTGGATCACCAATGTCAGCTCTTAGCCATGCACAGGACAGCCCCAAAAATCATAACCTTTATCTGAGAGTATTGTCCAAACACTTCTTAAACTCTGTCAGGCTTAGTGCTGTGACCACTTCCTTGCGGAGCCAGTTCCAGGGTCCAACCACCCTCTGGGTGAAAAACATTTTCCCAATATGCAACCCAAGTTTCCCCTGATAGTTTCATGTCATTCCCTTGGGTTCTGTCACTGGTTGCCAGAGAGCAGAGATCAGTGCCTGCCCTTCCTCTGTCCCTCCTGAGGAAACTGTAGACAGCTGTGAGGTCTCCTTTCAGTGTCATCCAGGCTGAACAGACCAAGTGACCTCAGCTTCTCTAGACCAGTCACCACCTTTGCAGTCCTCCTCTGGGTGGTCTCTGGTAGCTTAATGGTTTTTTTATATTTTGGTGCTCAAAACTGCCCCCAGGACTCAAGTTGAGGCTATTCTGATACAGAGTAGAGCTCTCCACTCACCTTCCTTAGTGTCCAGTCCATTAGGTTCTTACACATTCAGCTGCCCTGTCCTGCTTTCACAAGGAGAGGACTCTGAGTTTCTCCCTATTTAAACAAATCTGATAGAAAACTATTATAAAGGAAATATAAAGGTAGGGAAACATTGCAACACAAAGTTTAAAAGGCAGAAAAGTACCAGCAGCTTCAGAATGTGATAGAAGTGGAGTTCCCAGATGTGTATCATGCACCACTGGTCATTTTCTGGCATTGTGCATTGCTGGTTTTAAACATTATAGGTTTGAACGTCTCAGTTTTCCCTCTAGTTGTTGTCACATTTTAAGTTATTCTTCCAAATATTATTTTCAAGTTAGCTGAATATATTATATTTCTGTTAGATGAAGAGTAAGTTTGGCCCTAGAACAAAACCAAAACTAAATCCGTTTGCAGCACTAACTATCCATGTGTGTGCAGAAAGGCCTTTTCATGTATTCTGCTGGCTTAAATCCTGGTGAATGTGGGGGAGTGGCTGTTCCCCTTCCCCTTTGATAATAACCAATAATAGTGCTGTCTTCAATAGGCTATTCTAGAAGCTAAATTATGGTGCATATAGATTAGAAAACTGTGCCCATCGTTGTCCTGAGTACCTTCAAAATTACTAAAACCACTAAGGTACCAGGCATTACTTTTTTTTCTTTTTTGAACAAACTGTAACTTGGTGGGTTTCTTTTTCTTTTTTTTTAATAGTCTAAAAGTGGTGATGTGTAAAAAGTGCAGTAAAAGAAGCACTGCTAGAACTCCCCTCTTGCAACCTATTCAAACAGGATTAGTGCCTGATCCCCTTCTGTGCTCCTTAATTTCTGCAAGCAGATTTCTTCCATTGGCTCAAAACAGTAAGAAAATTTCTCTACCTGGGTATGTTTGGTTTTGCTGTGCTTAAGTTTAATGTTCCAACTGTCTATTTTTGCTGTGCCTTTTGTTTTGCAATTTTTAACAGATGAGTGAGTGAAAACACAGCAACAGATATTACATCAGATTAAGTCATATGTTTTAAGCTGTCATTTCAATTCCTACATGGAAAACTGGGAAACACATTATAGCTGAATAAGAGGGACTACTAGCTTTCTGATATAATGCAGTTGTATACTAGAAGGATCTTTCATACCTAACAGTGATTCTTTGAACTACTGCACTGTAAATTTGCAATATATTTATGTATACAAAAGTGGGTTATTTGGTTTTGAATTGTCTGTTCATTTTTACTATGTTATTGTGCTTGTTTTACATGTATTAACATAAAATTTACTTTCTACATAGATAGTGTTTTGTTTACCATGACAGCTTGTTTTGCAGGTTAAATGCAAAGAACAATTACATTGTTCAAGTAGTTGACTGAGTTTTTCTGTAAAGCCACTCATTGTTTCTTCAGCAGGAAAAACATTGAACTAGACATATTATTTATGTTTGCTTGGTTTCTCCCTGCTTATGACATTTAGTGTTTCATTCTTCTGAATTGTGCCATGTAACATGGCATTTGGGTGAGTTTTGTTTAATTAGCTAAACCCTAAGAAAAATGTCTTATTTTGTAAACAAGATAATTGAATTGACCTAGGTGAGCTTCTTTGGTATCAGCACTGTTTTGGGGTTCTCTGCACATATCTATGTTTTTCACCTCTGAAGGATTTCTGGGTGGAATAAGAGCATGTGGCCTACTTAGACTGCCTTGATCCCCTTGGATTGGTGTGTGCAAGAAGATCCTCCAGTCTGTACTTCACAAAACCTGGGCCAGATGATGTCTTCTGGACTGAGGCATATTAGTCTTTTTTATCTGGGCAGGCACCAGCTAGCTGGCTTAAGGTGCTTGGAGGTTCTGTGTATGTGAGATATAAGGGAAGGAAAAGGCATCTATTGTTCAGAGTGCACCTAAAGAGAGCCATTAAGTGTAAGGAGAGTAGCTGTTGGGCCCTTCTTTGTCACTGGCTCAATTCAGCACTGATGCAGGAGAGAGGTGAAAAAGAATCATCCTTGAGGTGTAGGACCTCTGGCAAAAGCAACTGTAAATGGATCATTTTAATAGGTAAAGTATTTACTGGGCAGGAAGGAAACATTATTTAGATAAGCAAAATATTCTTGGAATCTTATTTTCTGCTTCTTTCAACATCAAAGTTGCACACTAAGAAAACTGGTTTTTTTGCTAACTTTGAAAATCCCTGATTTTAAATAAGATGTGCAATTTCTAGAGGCCACTTATGTATGCAATAGTTCCCCACATTGTTGTTAAATAAATGTAGATTTTCCTGCCCCAAAATGTTTCGGTATATCATTGTATCATTTCTGTGGTACCCATTCTCCACTTGCCCTGCCAAGCAACAGCTGAGTTCCAAAACTTGTTGTTTTATCTAGTTAAATTGTGCAAAATGTGATCTTTTATTTGTAAACAGCTTGTATTTTGTAAAAAAAAAAAAAAAAAAAAAACCAAAAAAACCACCAAAAAACATTTTGATGGCATTTAGTATAATTATTTTAAATTCTGTGAGCTGATGACAAATCATCAGTGCTTTTTTTCTACTAAGCAATTCAGGCTTGAGATGAAAGTTTTAAATTTGAGTGAGTTTTATACTTGAGTATTTGGAAGCATACTTGGGGTTTCTTCCCTTAGTGTAATATTTGGTAAGCATTTTCTTTGTGCCTTGTTAGAAAACATCTTGTGAGTAAGGTTTGTGCTTGGGCAAGGATCTGGATTTTTTTTCCCCCTCTTTTAGTGTATCTCTGTGCTGGAAGTGATTTGTATGCAATGTGTATGGTTAATGGTGGCTCTTGCTAGAAGAACTGATGAATGACCTGCAAAAGAAGCTTGTAGGGAGAAATACTAATGACTTGGGTTTAATGCTGTTTTAATTGATTTTTAACTTCAGAATTCAGGTGCATAAATACTAGAAATGTAGTTGCTGTAGAATACATAAACACTTTTTCTATAAAAATTAAATCTGACTACTTAATATTAAACTGTTTACATTAGGAATGGAAAAGTAAAAGCAGTCTTACTTCCTTTATAGAAAAATCTGATCTAGAAAAAGCTTGAGTGAAGTCTCAGGCATGCAAGTTATTTGACAATAGTATTTTTAGTACAGAAAAGGAGGGGTGTTTGTTTCATCGGAGTACGCAGCCTTTGGCCAGTATTCAGACTGCATTTAGTGGGCCCTTCTAACTACTCTGTGAAAACATTCCTCTCAATAAAAGCCAAGTCTGCCTAGGTTTGTTTTTCCAGAATTAGGTCCCTAACCAAATCTGCAGTGTGATGTATCCTGTATCATTTTGCATTACACTGTGTCCCTTTATTTCTCATGTTTTTATCCTCTTTAAAGAAACCTCTTCTTCTCCCGCCCTGCCCTTTTTTATTGTTTGTAGTGATGTCATAGGTGAAAACCATCGCAAGTGAACATAATGTAGCTTTTGGGTTAAAAGTAAAGCCTTATTTTCTGTAATTTTACAACGTGAAAAGAATAATTGGTGTATGCTGCTTTATTACAAGAGAATAAGCGATGTAGTGAGTCTAGTGGATGATCAAAGTATAGAAGAAAAAAAACACAGCCGAGGCAAATGAAGCTGTTTCAGAGAAGCTGAAATTAATCAATGGCTTTGCCTGCATGTTCCTTACTAAGCATATAAGGTTGGTTTCAGTATCAACAAGCTGATGAACAAATCACAGGGCCAGCAACTGCACTGGAAATGTTGTTGGTTGTTGGCTGGACTTCGTGAACGAAGATCCTGGGATAAGCCTGCGCAATGGATTTTTTAGGTGAGGCACAGTGTGCGCAGAACTGGCCCCACCTCCTTCACTCCTGAGGTTCATCTTGCCACGGCCGAGCACGCTCGGACAGCGACAGCGAGTTCCTCCAGGATTCGAACCGGCGTCCTCAGAGGAGGAGCCGGCTCCACAGGCGGGGGCCTACACCACTCGGCCAACGCCCACCGCCTCTCAAGTTAATCTCAAATGTTAATCTGTTAATCTCAGATTAACATTAAGGAAAAAAAAAAACAACAAACTGAAAAGCAATAATGTCAGGTTGTTGAGCAATCCTGGGAGCCCACGTGGTTCAGAGCACCAGGGGAAGACCTCACCTTGTCCTCTCTGTCACCGAATGACACAAACGTGGCACTGCAGCCACGCCTGCACTGGAAATGTACTGGACTCCTAAATGACATGAATTAATTTAATTAAAAAAACCAAACAAGCAAAAACTAAGGAATGATACTTTCCTTTAAGTAAACCTGATCTACATACCAACCAATAGGATGAAAACTATGAAAAAAATTATCAGATTGCTGAAATGTGATATACCAAGTAAGAGTCAGCTTGTTTTGGCAGAACATTAAAGTTCCTTAGGGTTTCTTTGAGGAATCAGGAATCAAGAACAGAAAAAAAATTCAGTTGGTAGTTGTGTACTGAGAGAGGGGCTGAATAACAAGGGGATATTTTACTGATGAAAGACTTAGAATGATAAAAAAAAAATCTTCCATAGAAAAATTTGTAGACCGATCTCATGATACTGAACATTGTTGTTCCTCCATTCATTTGATGACAGACAAGTTGTTTCTCTGATAGCTTTTACATCTTCTGTTCCTGGCTGTGCCATTCTGCCTTCCCATGTTTTAGCACAGGTACCCACTTGGAAACTGTGTCAGGGGACTGATGGACCCCACCTTAGAGTAAACTTCCCTTAAAACAGAGAATAAAGTTAAGTGATTTGGTCTCTGTTAAAAACTGTTATCATTGTAAGCTGAGTCTGCATTAAGGATTCCTAGGATGGTTATACCAGTACATTCCATTTACTGTGAGTGTAGTTTCTCTGTGTAGTACCTATGTAGCTCACAACTCCAAACCTTGAACAGTGATGTGCGTTAGATGCCTAGATTTTTTGTTTGTGAGAAACAGCCCAGAATACAAAATGGCAGATTCGTGTCACCCCTTTTCACTGGGCGACAGAATTGGCGTATGTGACTGTGCTCTCTTTTGTGTGTGTGCGTGTGTGTGTTTCTAGGGCTTCAAGTTAAGATACAAGTATAGAGGAAAAATCTTCCTCTACTTCCTGCATTCAGGATGTATAGAGAGAAGTAGATAATAATTCTCCCAGTTTTTTATTGAAATATAAAATAGAAGTTTGATTATGACTGAGCTGGAAAGATTCTTCTGTGTCAGGGAGTGAAAAATTATGGTAGCAGCTGACTTGTCTAGTTTAACCCAAGGCTCTTTGAAATTACATCATTCTAATTTTCCATCTTATCTTCTCTTCCGGCCTCTTGAGAGATTGTGTCACAGTTATTGGTTTGTGGTACTTTTGTTTGTTTCTGTGTTCATTTTTTGGAAGTCTGTCAAAACTGCCAGCTGGTTTGCTTTTCTCTATTTTCTTGGCATATTTGAATAACCAAGGTAGATTGGAAGGCAAGGATTTTTCTTTTATTTTGTCCATCTCCTGTTGCATTAACTTATGTTTTAGTTTTCTCTTGGCTTACTTGCCACTGAAAGGTTGTCTGAGCTTGGCTGGGTCTGGTGTATTATATACGGAGTGACTCCTGTGCAAAGGGCTGGCTGAGGTCTTCCAAAGCACATCTGCATCTTGGTTCTGTCTTGCGGTCAGCAAGGGTCTAGGGATGGTGTTAATCAGTAACAGAGAGAGGAAATTGTCTTTTTTTTTTTAAATTTAAACTGGGAAAATTATTGTTTCAAATAATGTTTTTTAAATGATACTAAGTTTTGTCAAGCTTTGTTTCCTACTTGCTCTAGGAATAACCAAAAAATAGCTTTTGTTGCCTAACTGTGGAAGGCATGTCATTAGACTCTTTATGTCTGGAGATAGGAAAGGTTAATTTACAAGTTCAAGGAGGAAGAGACCTTTCGACCTGCTCAAACAATAAAAATTCTGCCTTTGTGAGCAGTCAGCAAAGAAATAGATACTTCTTATTTTTAATGAGCTACTTTCTCTTTTTCCTCGGCATCTGTGGCCAAAAGGACATGTGACTCTGCAGTGTATATTTGACACCTAAGTCAAACCTTATTTCCTATAGACTCGTAGAAATGTTTCAGTGAAAATGAAAAACCATCTCTCCTCTGTGTTTTGTCCAATTGTTGAGCATATTCTTTAAACTAGAATGCCTGAAAACAGAGGGCATCATAGCTTGAATACCGAGTTGTTTCTTTTTGGATATGAAATACGAATGTCATGTAGGTTTGTACTTCCATTTTGATTTCTTGCAAATGGCTTTCAGTAGTTTTGGTAAGGTATTCTTTTCAGGGCTTCTGAAAGCCATCTCCAAAATGGCTTTTTTGTTGGTTCTGAGCTAGATATATCTTCTGATCACTTAATCACAGGCTTTCTTCTTTCAAAAAGTAGAATGTTTGCATTTATCCCTTATTTTAGAAAGCGAATCCAAGAAGATGGAAAGTCTGGTGATAATTTTATTTCTGCTAGGTAAAGTCTGAATAGGAGATTACAGCCAGCTCTAAAGTGGAATTCCTCATCTTACTATACTGGTTACAGATGAGTTTTGCCTAACTAGTGTATTGCTTGGTGTCCTAGGATAAATGCATCATTTGCATGAAAGGACGCTCACTAGGACAGCATCTTCATCTTGAGGGAATCAGTATAAAGTATATTGGGAAAAATATTTGTATGCTTTATAAAACATGTGTTTCAGTAGACCTTTTCCTATATAGGCTTGCATGTAAAATTTTGTATATTGCTTTCCTCACACTTGTCAGTTGAGTCTTTTAGCATTCCTGACAAATCAGTTATGGAGGCTGGAGTAATTTATCAATAATGGCCTCTGTTTCTGCACAAGTTAATGCTTTATTAGCAGTGATGGAATATTGATGACCTCTCTGGTACAGGTCATTGTGTTAAAGTTGCTAGATGGACTTCTCTCTGGTCTTGATGCTCTGAGCACTAGTAGTCTGGGCTGTGAAATTGAGTAGCTGACATATAGGCACACATGGAGTTCTGCTAGTCCTCCAGCCCTCCCTGAGATATAAGGGGTGGGGCATCAGAGTGGATGGAGTTATAGAGGTCCATGGGTCCTTGCTTGTCAAGCATTTTCAATGCATGTGAGTTGTTCTGTGCTAGATACTGATGCTTTTGAGAAGAGTGAAACAGAAAAGGCTTGGTTTTCAGTGTAAAAAATCTTGGTGGGTTTTGTCTGGTGTATGAACCACCATGCTTAGGTGGTTCAGAGCCAGCAGTGCTTAGCTGAAATGAGAAAGTGCAGCTTTACTGGGAATCTGTGGGCTTTGTAACCCAAAATCAGTGTAAAAAGTAAGACTCAATGTGTTAGGATGTTAATAGTTCACTACTTAATTCACATCCCTTCCTCACATAGCTGCTCTTGGTATGTTCAAGAGTGATGTAAATATAATTGAAATGCTGCATACAGAGAAGTTAATTTTTTGAGTGCATTGAATCTGACATAAGAAATTATTGTGAAGCAGCTCTGAAAATTACATTCAACTAATGTCCACACTTATTTGCAGAGTCAAGCTATTGTAAAAGAGTATAGCTCTCAGCTAGCTAAGAACATCTTTTCTCTCATGTTTATCTTGATCGTATCCCCAAAGGATAGTTCTTCCTTTCTTTTATGAATAATTGTTTCCATATTTAGTTTGCTATGTACCTTTTTTACTTCCTTTGGAGGACTGAAAATACTTTGACTTTTGCAGTTAGTTGAGAAGCTTTGTACTAAAACCTTCCTCTGCTACTTTCAGCCTCCTTATTTGAAAATCCATTTTCTGTATCATTCAATACTGCTAGGTGCTTCTAGATTGTGTTTGTTATCCCTCTGTGAACTTTCCTCAGGAAGTCTCTGTTCAGGATACCTGAAGAGTCACTTGATTCAAGTGTCTTTTCATAAACTCCTGAAGAGCCAAGAACATTTTTTCTCAAGGCACGAGGTTCTTTTGATAGCCAGAGGCATGTTTATTATTGTCCTGGTTTTAGTAGCCAGGATCAGTTTGTCACTGGGTGGGTGTGTATTCTAAACCCTCTATGTCATTTTTCTCACAAACTGCTTACAGTGGCCCATTTGCAGCAGCTGCCTAAGGCACACTTGACCCCTCAGGCTACAATCTGGGTGTTTAGGAACTTTTGTGAGATAAGGAAGTTTTTCTGCCTCCACACCCACCTGAGGGGTCATGTCTGCTAATGGGCCATCAGAGATGCCAAAAATATGCCATTGTTCACCTCACAGAGTAAATCACCCATTGTGAAAGTCTCCGCCCTGGGGGAGGGAGTGGGCGTTCCCATCTGAGCCCAAGTGGATATAAGCTTGGGGTTTTGGGACTGGGAGCTCTCTTCAGATCCAGAGGAGGACCAGAGCCTCAACCAGACTGAGACTGCCACCGGACTGCAACCATCATTTTCACCAGCAGGTTTCTTGTTTTCTTTTTACTTTGAACTCAGGGGGGCTACGTGGTGCTCAGCACAGGGTTGGTGAGCTCCATTCTGCTTGTGCCCCACTGTGCTGGGCTGTGCATCTGGTGTTTTTGTGTCATAAATGAGTTTTCCTTCTGTATCAGTGTATTTTGTGATCTTCTATTAAATTGTTATTCTGATTTGCAATCCCATTCTGAGGTGGATTCATTTCTCCTGCCGGTTTAACTCTAAACCAGCACAATTATGTATAATTTTCCTGAACTATTCCAGTGCCTGTCATTTAACTGTATTTTTTGGTGAGATGAGTACCAGTCCTGTTAGTGATGGAGCAGGTTGTGTTTCAGGAGAGCTGATGAGCTCCACAGGGGTTGCTGCACTTTTAGAATCTTTGCAGGCTTTGAAGGTTTGCTGCTGTTTATGTCCCTATATAGCTCAGAGGTTCTTAGGGGCTGAAACAAGCATTAATTGCATAGTTGAGGCATTCAGTGTGACGGACCTCATAAAATAATTAGCTGTCCTAACTAAGCAGCTGCTCTTCCCACTGAATAATGTTCAGGAAGCTAAACATTTGCCTACCCCATTCAGTGGCCCAACTAACTGCCTTAAAATCAGCTTAGTGTTGTGAGGGTTATCTCTGTTTAATGAGAGAACCAGTTGTATGCATCTCAGTGGGGGCTGGTGTTTCAGTGACACTCCCATCAGGAGCCTAGTTTTGTGCAGAACAGTAGAGCTGAAAAGGGTCTGCAGCAGTGCTGGGGAGTGATGCATATCAGAAAGTTGCAAAGCTAATGGGTGCTGATGATAAATTTATCTCCTGTACTGAAGTCACTGCTTAATTATAGCATTTAATCTTGGCATTTGTACTCTGCAAGCTTTTTTCTGTGGATGTGGGATATACGGCATCTATGCATAGTCTAGACTTTATGGGCTTTGTAGAAAAGAAAGGCTTTTTGAAAAAGAAGCTCTGTTATTTCTTCATTGTACAGAATAGAATCATGAAATGCTGTTGCATACTTTTTGTGTGTTTGTTTTGCTATGGCAAGACCTTCTATTTGAAGCAAATCAAACCTGTGAAGTTACAACTTTACAGTACATATTGATTTCTGATGCCTTTTAAGAGGAAGTTTTATTGCCTGGATTCACCTTATGCACTGAGATGAAAAAAATTAAAAAATGCTAGATTTAAAGATTCACAGAAATAAGTTTGTAGGAAAAAACCATCAAAACTTCATAGTTTTTAATGATGGTATAACCTTTTAAGATATACCAACATCCTGGGCCACAGTCAAAGAAAACACCAACTTTTTGGTTTGGTTTGTTTTGTGTTTTTTATTTTACTTAACTGTCTTCTCTACTATAAGTGTATATCAGGTACTTGATATGCTTTAACTCCTAGAGGGTATGACTCTCTAATATTAAAAATTGCAGTCATGGATAAATAGAAATACATATTATTGTTGTTTTAGATTTTCATAATGGCTCACAACCATTTCCAGAGTCTCCTGGTAAAATCTGACCTCTGGTGGTATTTCTTGTTAGATTGAAGAGAGGTTTGCCTCTATATGGGTTGATTTGTTACTAAATTAAAGGCCTTCCTGCTTAATCTGGTACTCTTATTAAATGTGAAGGTATGCTTGCTTAAGTCAGTTGCAGCATAGCATGTCTGTGAGTTTCCCTCTGGATCTTTACAGATTTGGGATTGCCCAGCATGGAGCCCAGTTTGGTGCTTGTGCCACTGTACAGTAAACATGCTCCATACATATGGGGTTTTCCCTCAAAGTTCAAAGGGTGATATAGATTCTAATTTTAAATGTTGTTTTTCTCCTCTTCTGGGTTAGAATTAAAATCTTGATTCTTAGACGTAAACTGTATATCATGGCATGCCTAGATGAGAAGAGAGACAAATGGAACAGTCATCTTCTGCTGATATCTCAATGCCATATTTTAGCACAAGACAGTACTCCTCTCGTGATATTTTCTCTTAATATTTTGCTCTATCCTGTGGGAGGAGGGAGAATGGCCGTTACCTTGTCTGTATGACTGTCATCATCAGTTGGAGCATGGCTGGCTCCGAACATTTTTAATGGAGACATTAAAACCTGTCGGCTTTCAAGCAAGGTGGAAGAAAACAAACTTGTGATAGTGGAAAAAAACCAAACTGTTGGAGAAACTGCACAGAGGGCACCAGAGCTGATTGGAATTGTTACTGAATCCTAAAGCCAGTTCCATGTGTATGTGTTGTTCTCTGACAAATGAAATAGGTTTGGTTTTGTGAAGTGTGGGAAGCCTTTCCTTTGTTACCAAACTACTCTTGCCTAGTTTTGCTTGAGTAATTGCATCATGCATGAGAGGTGAGTGAGATGGGGAAGAAGATGAAGCTATACAGCAATTAGTCAGCTGTTTCAGTCTGAAAAAATCAGTCTAGCAGTGTGGTCAGAGCCTTGGAGCCTATTAACCTTGATTTGGAAGTCTAGAACTTGACAGCCGGGGCAAAGAAAGACTGCCTTAAAGAAGCTAAAAGTAAATCTCTCTTTTTCTCTCTTCTTTCTCACATGCTCACTGGTGAAATGTTGCCTGGCTTTTTTTAACATTTCTTTTTTCAAGCACACAGCTTGCTTATTGCATCACTTCATCAGGTGTCTTGCTACTGTGCTACCTTATCTGGAAATTATTTGGGTTTTGTCATTCTTCCTGATGTTTATCTGAGGCACTTGTTTATGCCTAGAGAAATCTCACATGTTCTTTTCAGATATATTTGTGCATTTTGTTTAAGGTAAGCATATGGCTCAATGAAGATTGACTCACTTGAGGTCTAATAGGACGATATTTGTGTCAGCTGCATTTCTGTCTGCAGATATTGCTGCACATTAGAACAAACATGCTGTAGACATCACTTAAGGGGGAAGATATGATATGGAATTTCCTGACTTTTTTAAAAATAATAATAATAATAATAAATCTTTGCCAAGAATAACTTCATCTAAAAATGTTTCTTAAATGTGTTACACATTTGTTTTTCTTTAGAGGATGGGTGGTCAGGCCTCTTCACATGTGGGTACCATATAGTGATGTGTTGTGGCTGTGTGATGATCTGAGTTAGTTTAAAGGCTTCAGGTCTTTTCTGATCTGGATTGTTTTGACTGAGCCAGGTTGGAGAGCACAGATACAAGGAGGTAAGCTGGCAGATGTCATGAGGTCATGAGAGCAGTTCCAGTTACAACAAAACAGAGCAAGCACCATGGACACACTTTGTCTGATCTGTTTATATGTTACTTACCTTTAGTTATGTTTTCTGTTAATAACCCACAAAAGTAAATCCATTTTCTACCACCTAGAGAAAAAGGACAAATATTCTTACCACCTACTAATCTCCAGCCATAATAAAGTGGTTTTCCCTTGCTTCACCTTAGATGCAACTGGGTAACCTCCCTCTCCCTACTGCTTGTTAAATAATGTTTAAACATTGGTATATGTTACATGTTTTACAACTTGCTTGTCCAGTCTGAAAAGAGTTTGCAAATTGTTTTGCCCAGTTACTGAGTGCAGGCTGTGCCTCTAAACATGTTGACTTAGCTGCCTGTCTCAGAATTTCTGTGGAAAAAAGGACATGCAGTGGTCTCCATCAAATCCACTTAACTGCATCACAAGCAACTATGTCTGCTATAAGTCCACACATCTTTTTCTGTTCCCCTGCCAAAACTCTGATTCATGTTAAAGAAGCTATTGTACTTTTATGATAATCTGTAGATCTATCTTTGCTGTTTAATGGTGAATTCTGAGATGATTGTCAAGATTTGTTGGATATCTCCAACTTTCTCACTTGTCTCAAGAAAAGGAAAAAACATATGGAAATATAACTTGACATAGTTATTTATCATAGTACATTTGTCTTAAGTTGTTTTTCTTCAGTTTTTTTGTCAAGTAGCTTTGTTGTGTTTTCCAGGATATGTGCATACCTTACCCAGTAGAAAAGACCTCTACAGATGCTATCTCTGCAAAATGGAGAGTGCATTTGTCTTTACTGAAAGTTGTAGTCAGTGTTCCAGTTGTAGATTTATACATGACTGCTTTTTCCTTTTTTTGTCTTTTTTTCTTTTCAAATAATTACAGGTTTATGTATTGGACAGACTGGGGAGAAGTGCCAAAGATAGAACGTGCTGGGATGGATGGTTCAAGCCGCTCCATTATAGTAAACACAGACATATATTGGCCGAATGGACTGACATTGGATTATGAGGAACAGAAACTTTATTGGGCAGATGCTAAACTGAATTTCATTCACAAATCAAATCTGGATGGCAGTCATAGGTAAGAGGATTTTATGTGTGTAATGTGATACTTTTCTTAAACGTTGCTTAAGCAATATCATAAGCTGTGTTGCAGTGAATTGTCATGTTAGCACTTAAAAAAATTATAGCAAACTAGTGCTGTCAGAAACTTTTATCCTTCCCCATCCTTCCCTTTTCAGCACTGTGAAGTGGAATGTGTGCTCCTATTCAGGGTATCCTGTAACTCTGCTGAAGACTTTTCTTAGTACCAGTTCCATATCTGTGAATCCTGTTCTTAATTGCGTCAGACCATAGCAAAATTGTCCCTTTTCAGTAGGTCTTCTGTGCACTGTTGCTGTGGTATTCAGAAATGAAGAAAATATGCTGAATAAATAGATTACCATATACTAGTATTACAGTTTCATTAATCCTAGGGCCTGCAAAATTAGTGGAAAACAGTCCTTACAAAAGAATTATGTTAAAATTACTGTTGTCCTGTAATAGTTTCCTAGAGATGATGTAATTATTTTTGATCCAATCATGGCTGAATCTTAATTATTAATATAACAGTTATTTTGTATATATGCATTAATCCCGTATTTGGGTGATGACCTGCTTCATTAGATGAGAGAGCTTTAACAAGTAGTTTGCACACACAAATGAATCACAGTTACCTTGTTCTCAAGGTATCATATAGAGAGATGATTTTTTTGGCAGTTGTTCTTTGCAAATTTTTGTGGTGCTTCAGCTATCTGGGCATGAAATATCCTTTCTTGTGCTCTTCGTTCTGGTCTCTTAGAGACTTGTCCCTCCTTTCATCCCAAATATTAATTTTACATAAAGAAATCAGTTATATTGATAAGATACTTTTTTTGTGGGGGCTGGTGAACAGAAACATGTCCGCTGCCTTCCCACGGTATTATTTTTGAACTCCCCAGTTTCTCTTTAATGTTGGTTTGAAAGGTTATATCATTTTCTTCTTAAGTTCTGGCTTTTAAGAGATCAAAGGTCAAAAAGATCATGAAGTATTTTTGTAGTGGTATTTGTTCACAGAAAGTAACAGAAGTTGGATGCAGTTTTAAATTTGTGTCCTTGGATATAAATATTTTAACTAGCTTTATTAATTGAAAACTTGGAGGTATAGATATCTATTTTGAAGTAGCCCTTCATTTGCTATTTCAGAAGAAAGAAAACTTAATACCAAAAAAGAAATTGTTAAATAGTGACACTTTCTTTAAAAAAAGAAGACTGTCACATAACTTTAAAGTAATGGAGAGAAAAGGATAGAAATTGTCATATACAGTAGTAACTTCGAGTTTATTTTTTTAAATTTTTATTTATTTTTAACCTGTTTTATCTAATGTCTGTGGTCTATTTTGCTCCAAAGCTATTTCAGTGTTTCCTGCTGGCACTTCTGCTTTTTCAGTCTTCTTTCGCTACTGATTTATTTTCAATTTTCTCTTACACAGTGGTGTAAATCAATTTGGTATTCCACTTCTATTTATTGGTGTTTATTCCCTGGTCTTCCATTGATTAACCTGAGGGGTCAGGAAGTGAAGATGCTAATCTTTCTTGGTGTGAGGGGCTGACCAACCTTGTCTGTCTGCAGAGAGCTCTGTCAAACACATGTCTCATGATACAAAATTGAAGTCACTTGGGTCCCAGTAGTAACCTCACTCCAGAGTAAATTCTCTGGAATTAGTTAAACCTGTAATAAAAACTTGTATAGACAAGTAATTTAGATTTTTAGATTGACTAATTCTTTCTTCTGTAGCCATAAAAAGCAAAGCAGTCTTAATGCTTTAAGTTACTAGTTTTATTTTTTGAATTGATACATTTCAGTATCAGAAATACTTTGTGGCAGTATGCTAATACATTGCCATTTGAGAGAGAGAATGGGAAGTCATCTCTAGAAAGGAAAACACATAGGACTTCCCTTAAGTGCTCCAAAACAGAGACCAATTCTGACAGCACCTGCTTTTCCCTAGGCATGTGAGAAAGTTCTGAAGATTCAAAATACAGTCAACATCTGTATCCAGGAATTTTTGTCTCCATTTTTATTCTTTGCAATTACATCATGAGGAGGGGGAAAAAGGGAAGAACTGCAGAAGTTAGGCTGTACTGCAAGGGAGTTTTATGTTTATTTTTTTCTGCTGTGACCTCTTAGCCCCACCCCGTCTTAATTAAAAAGACGTTCTGGGGCTATCTAAAGTGATTTTTTTTTTGTTAGATACTGTCTTTCAGAATTCAGCTCTTTCAATATGATATTTTACAGCTGTATTTCTGTATTTTGTTTCTTAATTATTTTGGTCATCTTTTTCAATACCACATTTTCTAATACTGAAAAAGAAAAGTAAGTTTTTAATTCTGCAGGCAAAGCAAAATCCTTTTAGATCTTACTTTTAACTGGAAAAAAAACACCTCATCAAACTACCCAAAAGCCACAAAGCCTTCAGTCTTTTCACCTAGTCATATCCAACCTCCTGAAAAAAAACCAAAAAACAAACAACAAACAAAAACACAAAAAACACAAAACCCCACAAACCACAACCAACAAAAAATTCACCACCACTGAAAAAACCTCGACAATGACCACCCTTCCTTTGAAAAAACGAGCACAAAACCCTGAAAACATAACAAAAAAACTACCAGATTTTTATGTGAGGCAACTCCACAAAGTGTTCCTTATTTCAGCTGTTTGTTTTGTCAGTTGGGTCAGGTACAGGGGATTTAGGATTGCTTGTGTCTTCACAGCTATCCATTTCTTAAGGAAAATTTATAAAAAAATAGAAGTGTTTTTGTGGTAGTGTTGTATGAACAGGAGGTAGGAAATTATTGTAAAAGCTTCAAATAAAGTTCGATGGCATGAGTATTCATTGGTTTGGGAGAAGTGAGAAATATTTAGCAGAAACATCTTTATATGAAAAAAGAATATCAAACAGTTCAAAGAAAACTGATTTTGTGGTTTGGAATGTGAAAGAATATGGGATAAAGAGAAAAGGATTTTAATTAATATCAATGTATTGACGTTCAGAGCTCAGATACGTAAAGTTTGGATGGAGTTCTTATCTAGAAAATCTTGATGTATTTCTAAATCTGTAAGAAATTACAAACTTTGTTATCTTTTTATTTCTACAGTCTGACTATTATGGCTCTACACTTGACACTACACAAAATTGAAACTTTTAAGACTTATATCTCAGAGAATGACTTTCATATGAATCATAACATATCCTGAGTTGTAAGGGATCCACTAGGATCACCAAAGTCCAGCTCCTAGCCCTGCATAGGACAGCCCCAAAATTCATAACCTTTATCTGAGAGTATTGTCCAAACACTTCTTAAACTCTGTCAGGCTTAGTGCTGTGACCACTTCCTTGCGGAGCCAGTTCCAGGGTCCAACCACCCTCTGGGTGAAAAACATTTTCCCAATATGCAACCCAAGTTTCCCCTGCTGGAGTTTCATGCCATTCCCTTGGGTTCTGTCACTGGTTGCCAGAGAGCAGAGATCAGTGCCTGCCCTTCCTCTGTCCCTCCTGAGGAAACTGTAGACAGCTGTGAGGTCTCCTTTCAGTGTCATCCAGGCTGAACAGACCAAGTGACCTCAGCTTCTCTAGACCAGTCACCACCTTTGCAGTCCTCCTCTGGGTGGTCTCTAGTAGCTTAATGGTTTTTTTATATTTTGGTGCTCAAAACTGACCCCAGGACTCAAGTTGAGGCTATTCTGATACAGGGTAGAGCAGGACAATCCCCTCCCTTGACCAGCCAGTGATGCTGTGCCTAATGCACCCCCAGGTTTGGCTCTTCTGGCTGCCAGGGCACTGTTGACTCCACTTGCCGTTAACCAGGCCCTCAGGTCCCTTTCTGTGGTGCTGCTCTCCAGCATTTCATCCCCCAATATGTCTGTACATGCACGATTGGTCTGTCCCAGGTGCAGAAACAGAGCGTTGCCCTTGGTTAATTTTCCTATGGCTGGTGATTGCCCATCTCTCTAATTTGTCGTCGTCTCTCTACAGGGCCTTCCTGCCTTCCAGGGAATCAACTGCTCCTCCCAATTTAGTATAGTCTGCAAACTTAGTATCACTTTGAATCCTGCATCCAAGTTGTTTATGAAGATGCCAAAGACAACTGGGCCAAGAATGGAGCTCTGTGGAACCCCACTAGTGACCAGTGCCAGCCTGATGTCACCCCATTTATTAGAGCCCTTTGTGCCCGACCCCTGATTCAGTTGCTCACCCATTGCATGAGGGGCATGAATGCTTTATTTGTTGCTTGTAGGGTTCTGGATAGTGGAAGTGTACAGTCAGCAGGTGGGAGGAACATGCAGAAAGAGAAACAAAGTAAGCTTTGATTATTGGATTTTATTGGGTTTTTTGTCACCTTTTTGGTTAGGATCTAGATAAGCTCCCTTTGCAGTCACAATGAGATATCAAAACTAGTAAGCGTGTTAACAGTGCTGGCAGTAATACTCAGGTTAAATATGTCATGAGAAAACATGTCCAGGAAATTTTACAGGGATGATGTATTGTTCATTGTCTGGTATCCCTGGGAGTAAATAATTCTAGTTGCTCCAGTGGTGGGCTCATTAAAATAAAGAGGAAGAGCACAGAAATTGGTAACTAATGCCCTTGATTTGCTAACGAGAGAAAGATATTAACCATTTTTCACGTCAGAAAGCAATAATTAAAAAATAAAATTGATGCACAGAAGAGATGGGTTTGTTTTTTGCAGCTCTTGCCCTGCTCTTATCAGAGTGAACAGCTGCTTTTTGTGGGAGTAATTTAAAAAAAATGAATTGCACACAGCTCTCCTCTGAGCAGAGTACCCAGGATAGGTTTGCCTGCTAAGGCAGTTTTTGAATTAATTTCATCTTCATTTACCCTGCAGCTGCTGTTCTGATTAATAAGTTAACAGGTTACTGGCTGAAGGGAAATGTACTTACAAGGTCCCCCAGGAAGTGTTTGTGCTAATGAGATAGTTTTTTAGGCTGTAAGAAAACATACTTTTAGCAACTGTCAGAAATCTGGGAAGCTCTTGCAAGGACTTGAATGCCTTCAGTTTGCACTTGATCATTGATTTTTCTAGTTTTTCTTTTCAAGCATCGGCTCATGTCTGTCTGCCAGATGATTAGTTGCAGATTTGTTGAAAGTAAAAATAATGTGTCACTGCATTTAGAAGTTTTGGAGCTTTTTTTAACTATTTGCTTATAATATGAACAGTACATGACATTATGTACAGCATATAAAATATTGTCTTCTGTTTATATATTTTTGTATATTTCTATGAGATTAAATTGCTTAGCACCTTCAAGCACTGAAGAGGGATCAGTCTGCGATGAGAAGCCTTTTTCAATTTCTCACCAATGAGATTATTTGCAATGAGATTATTTGCACACAGAGCTAGGGTGAATTTCTTGGTTCTTCTCCAAAGTATTTCTCAAATAAAATGATGGAAAAATGGAGCTTCAAAACATCTGTAGTTGACTGCATGTGATACACATGCACATAGGTCACTAAGTCATAGGCATACTTGCAGAATTTAAAAATACACATGTAGTGCAAGGCGATTAGCCTAGGTGTATCAACAGATCAATCAGTGATACTCTGACGTGACAAATGCAAGATTAGTTCAGGAACACAACCCTGCTGGAAGCAAAGGAAGAGCTGCTTCAATTAGAAAGCACTCTCTAGTTAGTGGATCTACTGGTGTACCTTCTCCTTAAGTCCCTAATATCCTCCCTTTGTGCCAGGGGCCTTCCACTCACATTGCATGTCATAATGTTGTTTGCCTGAAAAATGACCCGCAGAATGACTTAATTTCTCAGTCGTGGTTTGATTTCTGATTGACTTTTTCAGACCTTCATCGCAGGTGGGATTTGAAATGTCATTGCTAGACCTGTTATTTGTTACATATACTTTCTGGAAACACATAGCAGTCGTGGCTTAAGGAAGTGGCAAAAGACAAAACACTTTGGTCTTACAAGAGAGCATTATATCCCAAAAGTCATGTTTCCTGCTTACTTTCTCAGGTAATTAGAAGCAGGCTTGTCTAGGAATATTTGAACAAGCATTCATGGTAAAAATTCAGCTTAGCTTTTTGAGTTTGCTTTGTGAATGTTTTTGTTAGGTTGGCAGGATAGGAAATCTTGTGAGTTTCTGAGGAAACCAGAGCTCCCTGCCCTCTTTGTGGTATGGTGTGGTGTTTTATGGTTGCCTCTTAGTCTTTCATCCCTCTTCATCAGATGGCATGTGGGATTCATGGTTTAAGTGCTTTGGCCACTTGATAATGTTTCCAGCTGTCACAAGTCAAAGATGTATAATTCTTGCAGTTTTGTAAATGCTCAAAGCATTAAGCAATCTATAGATTGAGAGAAAGATTTTGTTTAAAATATTATTTGTTTCATGCAAGGTCTGTTATATGCTTGCTTTAGCATGATGAGCACTAAAAGCAGGTGAGGTTTGTTTTTTTCCCTTTCTCATAGCCTGGGAGATGGTAATAGATATGGGATCCCCCACAGTGACACTGGGGAACTGGAGTGAAATATAAATGTGAAAATTTATGTCCCTGCCCTGGAGATTGAACATAGGTAGCCCAAGGATCACCTAAAAAAAAATTTTGCTACTCTGAAGCTGGAATGTTAATGGTTTAGAGACATACAGGCCGGCACACTTTAAGTACTCCAGGTTTGCTACTACTGTTCTGAGCAGTTCTTGCAATTAGCGAACTGTAATGCAGCCAGAAATAGAAGGCTTTTGGTTAATGGAAAGTATTTATTTGTTGCTGTGGTATCACTTGTTCCAATCAAACATGGGCTGATAATGTAGTTGACACCGAAATGCTGTCAGATCCCACCTGCAGTCTGATTACACCTGCAGCACTTTACCTGGAACCCAGATCAGTGGCTTTGTAAGTCATGCCAGAAATGTGGAGACTTGTCTGCTCTTGGACCCTGGGCTTGTGCAACACACTGTAGGTGGGAAACGTCTGCTCCCAATAACTGTGTTTATCAGTAGAGTACTACAGCTGATGTTCTGGCCCATTTCATCCGCCTGGGTGTATTTAATAAGTATTTGGTCAAAGCAGAAGTTGGGACCCTTCTTCTCACTTGCCAAAACCAGAACTCTGCAGTTCCTAGTGTAGGTCATGTTGCAGCACAACTGCTTCACAGCAGTCATCAGAAGGTAATTTCTTGTTTCTCTGCCTTCTTCCTTTTCCTGTTTTCTAATTGCTGGTCTCTCCAGCCCTTTCCTCTTAGTCCTCATTAGGCTGTGGAGAATTGAGCACAACTCAAGACACTGCTTTTGTGCTGACACATACTGTGTGGCTGATGTTCAGCAGAGCTGTAAGTGTGGCCTTACTGAGTGGAGGATGTTTGAAGGGGGGAAAAGCCCCACTGGCTTTGCTGACTGAACGTGAGCTAGCACCTTGTGGCTTGCTGGAAACAAAGGATACAGAGTACATATTACTGGTAATATTCATCTTAATGAAATGCAAGAAATACACGCTGGCCCAAAACCATTTTCATGTTGTCAGAACCTTACATCTGCTGAGAAAAATGCACAAGTTGAAGAGTAACTGCTTCAAGGTTGTGACTGACACTACAGTCAAATGAAAGGCTCTTAAGTTTATCTGAATAAGGGCTGCTTCACCTGATACACTGTCATTTGAATAGATGGTTGTCAAAGTTAGGCATGTCAAACAGCGGCTATTGTACTTACAGATTTATTCCCACTAGCACTGATGACTACTAATCATATGTAAAATTCCTCTGTTCTCGGTGGTTTTGGTTTTGAGTTTTTTTGGGGGTTGTGTTTTTTGGGATTTTTTGGTTTTTTTGTGGTGGTGTTTTTTTTGTTTGGGTTTTTGGTTTTGTGTGTGTTGTGTGTTTGTTTTGTTTTGTTTTTTAAGGTAAGATAGAATGCTTCCTAGTAATGTGGCTTCTCTTGTGCATGGGAATGCTGTCTTTGGTGTATGTTTGGTTATAGTGAGAACTTTGGACTTTATTTCTTCTTTTTCATATGAAAAATGTCATAAATTTGTCATAAAGACTTACTCTCCAATCCTGCTCTAAACTAAAATTATTCAAATCTGAAGACATTTAGGGTTTGAGGGTGTGTTGATAAAATCATTTACAGAATTAGAATGCCTTTATATTTGAATGGTACAGGAGTGTGTTGCGTCATTCTGGCTTCACGGTTTCGCCAGTAGATTTCAGCTGCAAGTACTATTACAATAGTCTTTGGTGAGATGCTCAGTGGGTGCATTCAATTAGTAAATACATACCTGACTCCAGACAGAGATCAGAAATAAAAGATAATATGCCCTACTTTTGAGTGCAGAATACCAAGAAATAAAAAACTTCTGTGTAGAATTGGAATGCTAGAGTGGCAAGTAAGGGAACGTATATATTTTTCTCATAAGCAGAAAAAAATCTTTAAAGAGGTGCAGAGTGGTAATGACTGTAGTCTCTTTGTACTCTGTCACTGGCAGAAGACACATTCAAGTTCCTTTCTTTAGTATACTCTTCTATTATATTTTAGTAGAAAAATACTTGAAAAATTAAAGTATTTTTCTTGTCTGTTAAACCACTTCAGTTAGACTTATTTGCAAAAGTGATGCCTATGGTGTTGGGGTGTTTTCTCCATATATATGTATGTATGTATAACTCTTCCCTGCAAGAAGAAAATCAGGAGTCTGGTGTTCATAGTATGCCTTATTCTGAAGCAGTAGCAGGGCTGTGTGTCAATCCTTTATGCTTTCAGTCTGGAAATGGATGGTGATCCCAGCTGTTCAACCGGAGCTTACGTATGTAGGAACACGTCTGCTCTCACAGTTAAGAAGAAAGGAGATGGGAAGGAGAGCTTGTGTGGCCCTGCTTTGAGCAGGGTGTTGGTCCTCTCCATCCTATGTTTTTCTATGATTCTGAATAAAGTAACCATAAGAATTGAGCTACTTCTTTCAAGTTCTGAGGAAGTTGGGTACAGATAATTAGTTTCTACATCACAAGAACCTGGAAAAACTGTCTTCAGTAATGTTTGTATTTGTGAACTGTGTTTTTGTGATTGCTAATGAGCATGTTTTTATATATACATAAAATATATGGGTATACTCTTGAATTTTGTTTATGAACCTGGAGAGTGGCAGTGACCGAGTTTGTTCAGAAATTATTCCATTACTATGGCAGAAGATCACTAGAACTCTGTTAAATGTCACTGCTTATAAAAAAACAATAGCTTAATAATTATCATAATAATGAATCATGAAAATCATAAAAAGTAACTTTAAGTTACTTTCTTTATAGTGAAGCTATTTTCCATTAGAGTATTTTTCTAATGGTTCAAAAGATCGAAACTGGAAGAAATGGATGGACAGCAAAAGAGATGGATGGACAACTAATTGACCAGTTTGTCTCAGTTTGAAATCTACTGAGGTTGAAAATGGTGGACATCGTGTATAAGCAGGTAGCAGTCAGACTTGCATAAAATCAGCTGGCATTTCTCCCACTTAATCTGGTGGCATAGAGCCCTTAGAGGTATTGAGTGTTCAGGGGGTGATAAGAAGTAGCCACACACCTAAGTAAGGATTTCAATTGTCATTTCTTGGGCATCTTAGCATCAGTAGGTGGTCCAAAAATAGTACTCCTGTATTGTTCCTTCCTGTCATTCCCCAAAGTGGGGGCAGTATGTTTGTTCCCTATAAATAAATAGAAAGTGCTGATCAACAGTATTTACACTATAAGACCTATTTTCACAAAAGCTCTGTTCAAGCAAAACTGTAGCATGAATTGTGTTTGAGCATTCATTTTCTTCCCTGTACGTTATTAGGCAAGCAGTGGTCAAAGGTTCCCTTCCACATCCTTTTGCTTTGACGCTGTTTGGCGATATGTTGTACTGGACTGACTGGAACACACATTCGATCTTAACCTGCAGCAAGTATTCTGGGGAGGACCTGCATGAAATACATTCCAACATCTTCTCTCCCATGGATATCCATGCTTTCAGCCAAAAGAGGCAGCCAAATGGTAAGCTGTCTTGCTTTCTTTTTTTAAATGCAAATTTGAACTGATTTGCAAAAATTTATCTTTTTATGTGGTGGTGGGTAGCTTCACCTGCATCATGATGCATTTTTTCCAGTGCAGAGATTGGGAAAGTCCCAAAGAGAAAACAAATATTCTCTGAATTGATTTTGGGGGGTCTTAAAAGGCAAGAAAAAACCCCTCATCTCTTACTTTGTTTCTGCCTGACACATTTATCCTATTGTTCTATTCCTTTCTGTTTCCTGTGCCATAACTGCAGGCAATCTGATATTTTTAATTTTTTGAGGTAATAGTTCCTGTCTGGAAAGTTGTGTTAATTTACTGTGTTTGTATTTTGTTTTTATATATATATAACCTACTATACATTCAACAGCAGTATGCTGAATAGTTTGTAAAAATGAGAAGAGCAGAGCTGAAACAAGATTCAGGCTTAAAGCTTGAATTACCAAGAAGTGAAACCTTCAACATCTGTGCATTTTAGTACCATAAATACCACACTACTCAACACATGAAAGTAATTTTTTATTTTTCTGTGTTTATCATTTCCTCCTTTAATCTGTGTTGCTGCCACTGATTCTACCACTCAAATGCTTTATGGGTCTTAACACATGAGATGAGGTCATTCATTATCAGAAGAATTAATCTGTGTGATTTATGTTTAACAGCTACAAATCCATGTGGAATTAATAACGGTGGCTGCTCCCACTTGTGTTTGATGTCTCCTACCAAGCCCTCTTATCAGTGTGCATGTCCCACTGGTGTGAAGCTTCTTGAAAATGGAAAGACCTGCAAAGATGGTAGGATTTATTTTTTAAAAATCCTTTAGACAAAGAACAAAGTAGCTTTTGGAGGGAAAGGGATTCTTCCAGCTTCACTATATAATGCACATTAAGGATGGTAAATTCTGAAATCATGCATGCTTTTACAGTACAGATAAAAGGGTTTGAAAATGCCCTCTGTGTTTAGGAAGATTCTCATGGCCCAAGAGCAGATTACCTCCAATTGCAAAATTTAAGGTGCAATTCTCTCTGTCACAAACTCTTTGCAAGTTTTTGGGGGTCTCTGTTGTTCCTTTCTCTTCAAGATAAAAGATAGGTCTCTGTTGTTCCTTTTTCTTTGAGAAAAAATATACTTATGTCCTCTGTTGTTTCCAAATTTTTTCTGATATTATTAACAATGAATTAGTATTTGGCTAACAGGATTGCCTTTTTTAAAATCTTTTTTTTTTTTTTTTGTCTGATGTCCATGTATTATACACACATATACCTGGAATTTCTTTTCAATTCACATACATAAAGTTAGACACCTACATCTGTAGCAAAGAAGTGAAAATAATGCTATGTTTTTGGGGGTGTTGAAAGTGTTTCAGCCTTAAAACTTAAAAACGTGATCAAGACTTGCAGCTGTAAGCACTCACTCAAAACTGCTTTTAGTGTCTCATTGTAGGCTGATGTATGTGATGTTTAAATTTTTAAAGTATAGGTCTTATGATGTTGTGCTGTGATTATTGTAGTGCATTAACAGAATAAAAATTAACACTGGGAGATAATTAGCTAGCTCATAAATAACCATCTTTCGTGCAGATCATTTCTCTATGACAAAGGTAAATGGAGGAAGAAATTGTACAGCAGAGCATAGTGTAAATAGGCTAAATAAAAATGTATAGAGAAACTATTTTTTAATTGGAGTTTTATATTCTAAAAATTCTTCTAGACTTGTTACTCACTGTTCGGTGTTTTCTTTAATTTCATGCTATTTCGTGCTCTGCTAATTATTTTTGATTGTCTGCGTGAACCTTGTTAAAATAAATTGCTGCTTTTATGTGAAAAACAGTTCCCAATTTAGGCTGTCAGGATTGTTTGTAAGAATTTACTATACACAAACACAATGGTTTTTTTCCATTGGTATAAGGAACACCTTTAATAATACTGATCTGGGTTGTTTGTATGTGGTCAAAATTTGACATGAATCCATGCGCTTTTTTGAAAATACTTGATACATGCAGATAAACTCCTTTTTGGCAGCTGATAACAAGACAGTTGTTACTTAATACAGACATGTTTCCAAAAGCAGAGCTGACAGAAAATCCATGCAGGGGATGGGTAGCAGTGAGGGCTCCTCAGGGCAGTGGTAATAACCCCAAGGTTGCAAGAGCTCAAGGAGTGTTTGGACAATGTTCTCAGGCACATGGTGGGATTCTTGGGGTGTCCTGCACAGGGCCAGGACTTGGGCTTGATGATCCTGATGGGTCCCTTCCAACTCAGGATATTCAATGATTCTATGAAGGTTTGGTCACTTGCCAAGCATAGGTAGAATGGAAAGGTAACTTCCATTCATGAGGCTGAAGGACTAAAGACAGAAGTTGGAACAAGCCCTGAAGAGATGATGAGAGAGAAATTCGTTCCCTTTGACTTACTGCTGGTAGGAAAAGGGACAGGGACTTTAGGCAAGAGGGTCTGTGTCTTTTTTTCTCCCTATGTGCTGCATTCCAAGGAACATGTCATTGTATCACAGAAGTGCCCGTTTCACTGCTCAGTCCTCATGGACTACTATGTCCTCATGGCAGGTAACCTACCAGACAGGTTAACTGACCTGTGCTAAGTGCTGAATGTCATCTTTCTAGTATGTCAAAGTAAATTACCAAAGGTAAGTAGAGGAATGGTATTTAAAAATCTCTCAAAACCATTTTAAAAGGACTTTAACGTCTCATGCAGAGTTATTCAGAAGCATCAGTTCACATTTTTAGCCATTTCTCATATCTCAGAATTTATAACTGTTGCTATTTTCCCCCACTCCCTGAAAATGAGAAGCCAAATTTCTAGTCGGCTGTAACATATATTTGGCTTACAAAATATAAGTCCCCTCTTTAGCAAATTGGTTAACAAAATTTCTGATAAAGTACATTGTCTGTTTGTATGCAAACAACTTTATACAAGAATATTTCTCTTATGCATGTCAATATGATGTTGCATTTTAAGCCACCATTCTGCTGTTGTGTCTTTTGAGAACACCCTGCCTCTCCCTTTTCAAGAAGAGAGTTGAGTGGGAAAGGGGAGAAAACTGAGTCTGTGTTTATTTAGCTTGGGCTTAGAGAGGAGAGAGCGCATATGAAGGAAATTACTAAAATTATGTATCAGATCCATTGGTTTATCTTAACTTTGATGAGCTGGTGCAGAGCTAATTTCTGAGACATGGGAGGTTCAACATTTAGAGCTGAGCATACCCCAAAATAATGACATTTTTTCCCCCCTCCTCTCACTGAAGAGAGGTGGAGGTGGGTAAGCTTAGGACTTTTGCAAGTGACCTACAATTTTCCAAAGCTCTTCAAGGCAGAGATTCACTGGATTTTCTTCCTATAGTTGTGAAGGCTGCAGTTATTTATTTGGGGAAGAGAGAATAGCATGGCAATTGAACACAGCCAGACTAGCCACAGACTAGAGTTTGAGATGTAAATCTGTCCATGTCTGGGTGGTGACTTCCCTTCTTAGGCTTCTCAGTGACCCTTGGGAAGTAAATTTCTCTTTTGCAGGTGTGCATGGTGGGGGATTGATTCCAGTTTCTTGGCCTGGATTTTCTTTCCCCTTGTATTTGCCTACCTACTATGTCAGCTGTGAAATTAGAGCTGAACACTGAGAACGGAACATTTTTGGATAGTTTTAGTATATAGCCATTGTGCTGGAATACTGCAACACTGAGTGCTTAAATCTCTCTTTGCAGTTAGAAAATGTAGATGACTGTGGGGGAGGGAAGGAGGAACTGGTGACTCAGAAGTGAAGAAAGGTGAAAGATGAGGCTGAGTTTCTCTTCTTTAAGATGGTTTTGTCTTCTAGCAGTAGACTAAAATGACACTGGTTCCTAAATGGAAGTTTTTCATAATGAAATGAGCCCTTTTGAGGAGAGAATTTCATTTCATGCTGTCCTGTCGAGAGTACTGGCCTGGACTGGAAATATTTTGACAGGTGAATTTTGAGTGTGTGTTTGTGGTATTTGCAGTGCTTTGGCATTGACGGATGATCAACAACCAAAAGTGAGACTAGCTGACCCTCCCTGAGCAGTTTCCATGACAACCTACTGTTTTTGAATATTCTTGATTTATAGGAAATTCTTCCTCCCTTGCCTTTCTCCCAGTGTTAGTTTCTCCATTTTTTGTAATTTTTTTTTCTCATCACACCTTAGAGGAGTTTTACTATTTCTTATAAGATCTATGAATGCAATTACACACATACACACAGACCCCCTGGTTTTGAAACAATTCTCCATAGTGTTTCAGGAAGGGGTGTTATCTTAAAATTATCTATTTTTCTAAAAAATGGTAATACAAATCAAAATAGTTAAGTAATTGAGATGTGGGCTTTGTAGCAAGGTTTTGGCTCCCTTGTTGCCTAGGTGAAAGTTTGTAAATCCTTGGCCCTCAAAGCAAAAAGAGGCAGAAAAAGTATTTTCATGTCCAGGTATTCCTCCATTCAGTAACGTCTGAAGTGCTGCCCCAGCTTGTGTTACAGGCGTGGCTGCAGTGCCACGTTTGTGTCATTCGGTAGCAGAGAGGACAAGGCGAGGTCTTCCCCTGGTGCTCTGAACCACGTGGGCTCCCAGGATTGCTCACCAACCTGACATTATTGCTTTTCAGTTTGTTGGGTTTTTTTTCCTTAATGTTAATCTGAGATTAACAGATTAACATTTGAGATTAATTTGAGAGGCGGCGGGCGTTGGCCGAGTGGCGTAGGCCCCCGCCTGTGGAGCCGGCTCCTCCTCTGAGGACACCGGTTCGAATCCTGGAGGAACTCGCTGTCGCCATCCAAGCGTGCTCGGCCGTGGCAAGATGAGCCTCAGGAGTGAGGGGAGTGTGACCAGTTCCGCACACACTGTGCCTCACCTAGAGGATCCATTGCGCAGGCTTATCCCAGGATCTTCATTCGCGAAGTCCAGCCAACAACAACAACGTCTGAAGCAAAGAGTCCTTTTTAAGCACCCAGGCACTTCTACTAGGGAGTTTTTACGTCCTCTTGTATTCTTGGTAATTTATTGTTCTTTGGCAGAACATACTGGGATTTTTCTTTTTTCAGTATTATGTGCTCTCCTGTTCTGTGTTTGGCAGTTCTACATTTAAATGATCCTTCGATAGTTGTAAATCAAACCTAAATTTTCTTATAAAAATAAGTTTGTCATTTGAGTTAGATTCTTATTAGTGCTTCAAGATCTCTTCATCCGTGTGCTTAGCTTGTCTTTGCCTGTAAGAAGTTTTACTTGTGTCCCACCTTTGCTACTGCCGGTACTAATATGTGGTTTGTACTGAGAAAACCAGTGGTGACTTCAGCTGAGCAAGGAGGGGTGAGTTTACTCATGAAGAAAAAGTACTGCCTTGGGACTTTGCTTTCAGCCTTGCGTTGACCAATCTGTTCTCTTCCAGGAAAAGTCTTTATTTTGACAAAGGATGCTCACATCCTATTTTGCTTGTCTGCCTGGGGGCAGTAACCAGAATTTTGCATTTCCTTTTGCAATTTAGGGCTGCCCAGTGGGTAATTTTCTTTGTCAGGAATGGCTGGAATCCCGATTTGACTGCGCAGATCAAGATGTTAATTTCACATCCTTGTTCTTGCATTTCTTTTAAAGGAAACAAATGCGATTAAATTGAGATCCATGTTCTTTTGCCTTTGTGGTTCTGAGATTGAGCTTGTCTGGATGAAAAAACTTGTTTGTATTGTTATATCACAAACTCTCTCACAATAGTGACTAACTGGGGAAAGACATTTGGGAATTAAATGTTCTGGTCCAAATGTGACGTAATTCTATTTTGGATGTATGAGTAATCTTGATTTCTCAGATACAGAGAATGCATCATA
The DNA here is from genome assembly GCA_013399695.1 of Formicarius rufipectus. Taxonomy (NCBI): domain Eukaryota; kingdom Metazoa; phylum Chordata; class Aves; order Passeriformes; family Formicariidae; genus Formicarius; species Formicarius rufipectus. Next base: position 116,123 of record VXAU01005542.1, on the reverse strand, counting down.
CATGTCTTGTGTCTAGCACTTCTTATGTATGAATTCCTGTGCATGTGTCTATGTAGCATAGCAACCTCAGCAACCACAAAGCTCAGTAACTTAGATATGACTGAGGCCTGTGTATCACTGAGAAAATGTAATTAATTGTAAAGGTTAGAAGGGCACTGGGCTTAAAGCTGTGTCGTTGCATGTATCTACATACTTGCTCTGTTTCCTTTTTCTCTCTCTCTTCCCTTGACATCAGATAGCACATAAATTATTTAGAATTTTAATAGTGAATTTTTGAGGAAGGTATTAGTTCCAGGACTAAGGTAATGCACCATCCATGAGCTCATAATGCCAGCTTTCAAAGTGCTTAATAAAAGTAGGCTAAAGCTCTACAAACTAGGAGTCTGGAGTAAAGCTTATATGTCTGTATTCAGACAAGTTAAGGGACTTGCTTTTCAAAAAATGGCTATCTTGAATATCCTGTGACTTGAGGCACTGCTAAAAAGAGTCTTGAGCTTAGTCTCCAATTTGAATGGTTTGGGAATCTGGGGGGGTTGTAAGACTGTGTGGGAAATCAATGCAGATGGACCTGACTTTAAATACAGGTCAGACTTATTCTTCCTGACTCTGCCTGCAAGCATCTGTGTGGGACCTTTGTGCATGGTAGTTTGAAGGCTGTGAGGACACACCTTGATGTACCTGGTGGTCTGTACCTTCAAACTCAACACTGTATTTTAGATGCCCTTGTGCTACAGGCATTCTTGTATTGGGTGCAGTAGTGATTTCCAGCAGTTAGAAGACAGCAGCATGGGCAGCGAACTCTGCTCAGAGTCTCCTGTGTATTTGTCTAGGCCATTTCATCCTTATATGTTCAGTTTGAGGTGTTTAAAGGGAAAGCAGCCTGATGTCTGCATATGTATGCAGAGTTCTGGTTGCAGCTTTCATACACCTTTTGAAAGCATCTGAGCTAGTTGAGGTTTGAGATGTTTTATGTTTGTGCCTCATTCCAGTTCTCCTAATAGGTGCTGGTAAATTGGAGAGGAAAAAGAAAATAAAAATGCTGGCATGCAACCTGCATTGTCTTTTTATGCCCTTTATTTTTTTGAAATATTATTCTTTACCCATGATTTTCTCTCCATTGTGCTCATCATTAGAGGCTTAATTTTCCTTAGAGAGGCAAGAGTCAAGAAGTCTGGAGATCTGCTGTCATCTTAGCTTTTGAATCATGACTGGTCTTTGGAATAGAAGTGAACAAAATCCTGGCAACCTTGAGTACCTTGAGCAGTCTTCTGACTGAATGGTGGGTCGTCTGTGCCTAGCCAGGTAAACTTTGTACAGCTGTGGTGTTTGCCACAGTTTTGAGAACACCCGTTTTGTTGGTATTTTTTCACCTTGACTGCTATCAAGGTGGTAATGGAATCAGTCCATATATACTCCCAGCTCTTTGTATTTGTTATTTTTGCTATTGCCTGAAGGTATTCAGAATGATCTTTCCCTCAAAACCTGCCTTGAGGTGAGATGCTTCTCTGCCATTAGGCTTCTTTCTCCTGAAAAGAATGACTCTTGATCTCAGCAAGCAGCTGAAGTGTTCCTTTGCAAATGGTTGGGTAATAGCTCTAAAGTAAGCTTTAACTATTTATTGCTTGATTGGAGTGGTGAGAGATGGTGTTTGATCCAGGGGTTGGAATGCTAGTCAAGCCCCCAGGTAAAGACCATGAAATTCTTAGCTTGGGATTCCTGAGTGGAACCTGACTTAGGTGAAAGCTAGTCATTTTCCAGTGCTGAATTAAAGCTTAAATACATTTGACTAAACAAAAGTGTTGCAACCTGAAAGCAGGATACTGAAGCTCTTGTAATTGGTTATCTTTGAGAAGAATGGAAAGGTCAATTGGTCAATTTTAAGGGTGAGTTTCAGCAAGACCATGGCTATACTCAACAGAGTCTTTCTGGAGACATGACATTGGTTCTTTAAAATGAGTGTCAACTTCAGCTAGACCACATATATTATTTTTAAGTTATGCCTTACACTTTTTCAGTATGAGATAATCTATAAATGGCTTGTTAACTGTTTCAAACTCTGAGATTAGTGTATTTGCCCAACCTTGGTTTTACTTGATAATGCAAAGAGGGTATTATTGTTTGGGATTTTAATATGATTGTCATTGTTTTGTTTAAAAGGTAACTTGGATAAATGACCATGTTGGTAAGAAAAAGTACGAGGGATTTCTTCCTTACTTGAACCTAAATTGTTGGTGTTAGTTATGTAGTCATACTTTATATGACCATAATGCATCTGCATGCTTGAATCTTGATGCTGAATTGTTTGCTATACTTAGCAACAAATAAATGTTGCACATATGATGTACATATAAAATGCTCTGTCTAATTAGTTGCTTTTGTAATTATAGAAAAACCTTACATGCCAGTTTTCCGTTTTCTACATCATATACTTTACAGTATTTTGAAAGATACATAGATATGTAATTACAGGTCCCCCTTCCAGATTAACTAATGCGTTAGAGTTATTCACTTGAAGGACAGCTGAGTAGTGTGTACACCATCATCATCATCATCATGGCTAGACTTTGCGAATGAAGATTTGGGAGGGTTTTACCCACGCTTGCTGCAAGCGCGCTGATGGCTGACAAGGCCAATGCGAGATAGGCAAGTCTGGTTGCGAAAGGCACAGCAGAAAACCTCCATAGGTGGTACTGTTAAGGCACGGTTCTTTCTGCATTGTCTTTTCTCCTCCAGGCTGATTCTGCGGGCTGTTTCAAAGGGGGACAGCAGCGTTATAGATTGTGTATCTCCACAACTCTCTTCCTTGGGCCTCCTCTTTTGCGGCAGCCGGTGGCGAGTTCACCATAGAGCACAATCTTAGGGAGGCGATGATCCTGCATCCTGGAGACGTACATTGTGTACATACAGTGTGTACATACTTTTCTGAACAAAGGGAGTTCTAGAGCAGAGGATCCCAAAGCTAATTTAAATCTGTGCTGGACTACCAGTCAGAAAAATTTGTAATATTCTCAGCTTCAGTTGTTGAAAGGTGTTATTTTCTGCAGCACTGTGAAAGTGTCTTAGATGTTTTTAACACATTAAATTTGCTGTAAATGAAGCAATGGCTGCTTTGGCATCTGTCCTAAGTTTGGCATGCAGTGAGGTTTCAACTAGCACCAACGTCGATTACTGTCTTTTTTAAAAATAAATTTGGCATCAGACACCAAAATTCTTTTTTCATCACCAACCTACTTACTTTAGATATTGTTCTTTCAGTTTTCTAGCCTGTATTTATACCTCTTTAAGATCAAGATTGAGACATGGACAGAATGTGGCTTGGTGGTTGATAATTTTCACCGCAAGTTTATACATTTGCTTTCCTAAACCATCCCCTCCCCCACCTCAACCTCTATCAGTCTTTGCCAAACCCTTTTCTCTCTATGCGGAGAGCCATTGCACCACACTTTCCCTGCAATTACGCATGCATTTTTTCACCTTAGCTCTGGCTTCTCTGAGGCCTGAGATGCTCTTATCTCCTTAAGACTCCAAATTGATAAGGCACTTAATCTGGAATGGGGGGATGGTGGTTGTTTATCCTTCATTACATTGAAATCTAGTGACAGAATAGAAAATGAATGAAATGAAAATTAATTAGACAGTAAGTGCAACTGTCATCGATAGTACCATTAACCATGCTGTGTTGCCTATGTGAAAACATTTACTGCAGTGCAAGCTGATCTTATTTATTGTGATTCTGACTTTTGACTCAAAAGCCAGCAAGGCTTTTGTGTGTTTCAGCTCAAAATTACTTTATAAGACACTGTTATTTATCTTAATATCTTCAATAAGCTTGTTCTCACAAATATGGAAGCAGCTGACAGCCCTCCTGCTCTGCATGGTCACTGGACAATTGTCTGTTCCCAAATCTGATTGCTCTGATGAGAGTTTCTCAAAAGAGATTTAATTGTGATGTTTTGTGTTACGTTTTTTCCACTTCTAAGGCATTATTGAAACGTGCAGCTTTTTGTCGTGATTGTCTACAATAAACAATAAGTAAATTATTTATATAATTGATTTTTCATTTAGGAGATTGTAGACCATCTGTGGATTTGCATAAAATAGCAGCATCGTTGCTGCATAGCTATTTCGGTACCTTTGGAGGAAACAATATGGATAGAAAACGTGATATATTCTGGACAAGGAAATGACCCCTGAATTTTCTCTGTAAACACGTCTGATTTGTTCTGCAGAAGAATAACCTCACATTTGAAGCCTTTGAGCAGAATTATCTGCTGGTGCCCAGCAGTTTGGTTAGATCCTGTGAAATCAAGGTAGTTAGTCTAGCTTGTTCCAAGTGGCACAGAATCAGGTTTGTTGTTTACAGGCTTAATGTACCACGTTTGTAAGATGGTTGTGTTTGCCTTGTTCATGCAGGTGCCACTGCACTGCTGCTTCTCGCCCGCCGGACAGATTTGAGGCGAATATCCTTAGACACCCCAGATTTTACAGACATTGTTTTGCCACTGGAGGACATCCGTCATGCCATTGCCATTGACTTTGATCCTCTGGAAGGGTACATCTACTGGACTGATGATGAAGTTAGGGCCATCCGCCGCTCATTTATCGATGGGTCAGGTACTCAGTTCGTCGTTACAGCACAGATTGCACATCCTGATGGCATTGCTGTGGACTGGGTTGCCCGAAATCTGTATTGGACAGACACTGGCACAGATCGTATTGAAGTTACAAGACTTAATGGGACCATGAGAAAAATCTTGATATCAGAAGACCTGGAAGAACCCAGAGCTATTGTGCTGGATCCCATGGCTGGGTGAGGTGCTGTTTGTGACCATTCTTTAAAATATTAGTCATGCAAAGAGGATACCTCTGTCTGCTTTTATGTAGGTAATGGGATGCCTTCAAATTGAAAACACCGGGATTCCTTGAAAGTTAAGGTTTGGAGGCACAAAGACTGCTGCTCTGGTTTGACCACCTGGATAGTCATCTTTTGTGTCTTTATGTTTTATTCTATTTTAAAATATTTTTCAGACTTGTGTGGATCTGCTTGTTGATTGTAGATAATAGCACTGGTTATGTTGTCTTGCTGAACAGACAGATATAGGAGTTTTGTTTAAACAGTGTGTGTATATGCCAATGCTTTCTGAATGGTTTGAACATCCTTACCTAAAAGAAGAGATATACTTGTTTTACATTTATTTCTATGTGGTTTTGTGGAAGAGTAGTCCAGAAGAAGCTATGTGAATACTGAAAATTTGGATTAGTGAGAGTTCTTAAGATTTTGTTTCCTTTGCAGGTACATGTACTGGACTGACTGGGGAGAAATCCCAAAGATTGAAAGGGCAGCATTAGATGGCTTGGATAGAATTGTACTGGTGAATACATCACTTGGCTGGCCAAATGGACTAGCATTGGATTATGAAGAAGGCAAAATATACTGGGGAGATGCCAAGACAGACAAAATAGAGGTTAGTAATTGTACTTGAATTTTTGATTCCATGAAGTTATAGAATGTAGTTACTCTACTTTTCTAGGTGTTTGTATTCTGATATAACCCAAAAGGGCAATGGGATAGTGGTTGAGTTGTGCTTTAAGAAGCAGTTCCATTTCTTTGTCTTTGGGCAAGTTACTCACTATTCTTCCCTCATTTTTTTGTGTGTAAAATAGAAATTAGATTCATGTAGTAGAGCTCTCTTTGTAAGAATGTGTGATAAGGGCTTGTTAGATAAGTCAGTTCTTAGGTCATATGGGGAAAAAGCTTTTTACTGGGATTCATGTTTTTAGGTTAAAAAAAATCATCTTTCATTCTTTGCACTACTCAGCTTGGATGCTAGAAAAACACATTTTAAAGAAATAAATCTCTTTTCACATACTGACTGAAATCCTCTATATTTGCTTCTCCTTTATTTTATTAGAGTTTCAGCAAGGGGGTAGATTTTCCTGTCTTTCTGACATGTCCTGTTAAAACTCCCAGTTAAAGAAAGCATTTTTCTTCTCTCTCACATTGAAAATCATGCATTTATTTTCTTTATTATATTGAAAAAATCTGACATTATTATCTGTCAGTCTTCAAGAAAATAGTATTGTTTAGTATTTGATCAGTTTACTGTCAAAAGCTCCTCTTGAAAGCAGAGGACTTGACTACTGCCTGATTTATAGTAGTGCCATCTACCTTTGCTATATCCTGGTAGATTTGCCTTTCTTTTGATGAATTATAGCTTTCCTTCTTGATTCCTTACCATTGCAGGTAATTTTCAGCACTTACCATATTAGGCACAGTATCTTTTCTAGCCTGACAAAGTTATTTTTACTTCTTTATAACTGCAAGTCAGTCAAGGTGAAGTCATAGTCATGTGCTGGAAGGTCACATAACGCTTTATTCTTCTTCAGAGCCAACATAACTCCAGTCCTGCCAGGTGAGTTGCTTTGAAGAAGTCCTTGGGAAAGCCTCAGGAAGCAGAGTTTTCTTTGTCCTGAAAACAACATGTATAGTCTCTAGTTCACCTAACATTGCACCAACTGTGAGAAAAGAGGATGAAAAGAGTCTTAGCTATGGTTAGAGATTCTATTTATAACAGATTGAGCACTTCAGCTCCTGATACTGTCTTGGACTTGAATGTAGTTTTCAAAAGGAAAGTTAGACATTCTTCACTTTCATGCTTGCCAGAACATTGAGATTCCTTATTCAGTAAAAATGGCTCTATTCAGTGCTGGATCAGTTTGTGCTAGAAATGTTCATCTAGATTAAGCATGAGCTCACTGCTGCATTTCTGTCAAACTGGCTAGAACACATCATAGAATGTTTATGCTAACATTACAATGGCTGTGGCAGGACAGAAGATATCTAATTTGGCACAATGTCTTTTAGGACAATTTCCATTTCACTGTTCTTAAATCAATGTAAGCCAGCAGAATTAGTTTGTTCCAGGTTGTCATGTAACATCTATGCAGAGCATCAGAGAAGATTTATCATCCTAAGGTTTCAGAATTACTTGTTAATTTTTTTCCTAAGAGTCTCTAAGTGTTAGAGTTATGATATTACTGCTGCTTTTTATAAGGAGTTAACATTTCTTAACTCTTATCAATGTACAGTAAATCTTCAAACAATCTGACTAAAACCTTTAAAGCAACAGAGAAGAAATTCTCTGTGTTTTGGATTTTAGTTTTGTTTGAGGATGTGGGTATGGGTTTTTTTAATTGCAGAAGGTGTTCATTGAGGCATGTGTGAGAGAGATCTACAAAATTATGTATTAGGTGACCAACATTTCCCACACATGCACCTCTTTCGACAGAAGAAATTGGCCCTTTTAACTAGTGTGAGGTGATGGGCAAAGAACAAACAAAAGCAAATGGTTCTTCAAACATCGTGTAGTAAGTTGTGGAAATGGTTGTAGATGTTAAAAGCTTACATGTGTTACTGGGAAGACTGCAGTTTACTGGCAAGTAGAATTGCCTTCTGAACTGCAAATTACTGACGTGTAAATTGCTGTAGTAGAAAGAGTCTTCTTGAAAAGTTTGGGTATGCATTTGCTTTATTATGGTGTTCTGTAAGTGTAAATTTTGTTTATTCTCTCAGAAAGAATTCTGGGATGGGTGGACCTTTGGACTGAACTCATACGGTGTTTCTTTCCCTATATTTGAGGCCATCCATTCCTTGAAGGTTTGGGGAATCTTTATCCTGTCAGCTTGTTGTATTAGATTTAGGAAAAACATTATGTTCTGCCTTAGATGTGCTATTGCTGCTTGCTAATTACACTTCAGAGGGGAAAAAATGGGTTGAAAATCAATGACTCCTGATAGTGATCAGCACACATGGTCAAGTATGACTTCTTGTGGCAGTTTTCACCTGGTGTCCAACCAAACCTCCATGCCCCTCCTTTCCCAGAGGGAAAAGAAAAAGAAAAGGTGAAAAAAACAGCTGAGAGATAATGGCAAAGCAAACTCAGGGTGGCTAAATACTTAAATTTATTACTAACAAGATAAGAACTAAAAGTAAGAAAACTAAAAAGTAAGAAATAAATCAGTCTTAAGAACACCTTTCTCCTCCCACTCCTCCCTTTTTCCAGCAGTTCCAGGGAGCAGGGAATGGGAGGTTTGCAGGCAGTAATTGTTTCTGCCATTGCTCTTGTTCTGTGGGTCACTCCATGGGGTGCAGTCGGGTATCTGCACCCTGATGGTCTCCATGTACTGCGGGGGGACAGCATCCTCCACCATGGTCTTCACCACGAGCTGCAGGGGGGCCTCAGCTCTGAGTCCTTCCCCTGCTCTCGTGGGGTCCCTCCCATGGGAGACAGTCCTCGATAAACCTCTCCAACGTGAGTCCACCCACTGGGCAACTATCAGGGGAAAAACCTGCTTCCAGTGTGGGTCTCCTTCCTCCACAAGTCATGGCCACAAGTCTCTTCCAGGATCTCACTCCATTCTGGGCCTCCCACGGGGCAACAGCTCCTTCATGCATCCACCTGCTCCTCCTCCGTGGGCTGCAGGGGGGTCTCCACACCCCGATGGATCTCCATGGGCAATGGCGGGGGTGGGCCGGGAATAACTTTTAGTCCTTCCCCTCACCCACACTCCAGCGTGGGGTCCCTCCTCCTCCTCCTGCTCTGACCTTGGTCTCTCTCTCTGCATTGTTATCTCATGGCTGGAATTTTCAACTGCACAACACTCCTAAATTCTTAAATATGTTATCATAGAGGTGTGACTATGATTCTTAATTGACTCCACTCTGCCCATCAGCAGGAAGTTCCTCCTGGACCTGGCTGTCATTGGCTTCACAGGACAGGGGGAGCTTCTAGCAGCTTCTAACTGAAACTATCCTGGAAGCCCCCCTTTCTACTAAAATTCAGCTACAGAAACCTATGACACTGATACAATTAGTAAGAGTAGTAAGAGCATGTAAAGGCTCTATACAATGAAGTGGGGGTGTCCATCCAAGAGAACAGTTCAGTCTAAAGTGGATTTTTTTTTTTATCTCCGCCTGTTGTGATTGGTAGTCCCCATTTCAGTGCCTCCACCAAGACTGTCCAAACCATGTGGCCCATTCTCTCGCCACCCCACTTTACCCTCCCCCCTGCAGCAGGATGGAGAGGAGAATCGAAGGCACAAAAGGCTCATGGATTGAGATAAGAACAATTTACTGTAAGCAGCAATGCAATAAGAAAACTCACAGTAATAGTAGCAATAGTAATGAAGGCGGATACAAGAAATAAATTATTCACGTGGAAACCCTCAACAACAGAAAATACTTGAGGGGTCTTTCCACCACATTTACTTGACCTTGACCTTCCAATTATATATATGTGTGTACATATATATACAGATGCACAAGCACAGGTATAATTTCCATAGTCAGTGGCTGGCCCTCCAAGATGTCTGTTGAGTTCGTGTAGTCCATGACTGCGGGTTCTACCCACTGTAGGTGTCTTCTAGGGCAGGAGGGCTGGTGTCCTGTTGGCTGGTTGCCAGGTGCATTAGAATCTGTGTATCTGGAGCAGTCCATCCTCATTGCCCATAGTTACGGCATACAATGGCTGTGTCATTCATCAATCAGTATTGTACAGTTCAACATTACAGACTGCTCTCACCCAAAAATCAAATCTCCCTGAGGTACACATCATGTTTCCCCATGCCTCTGCATTACCCACCAAATGTACCCAGGTTCCCTGGGCAAAAACAATCACACAGATGGCTTTGCCTTTGCTTGAGGCAGGGCTAATACAAACTATCTTCCCTAACACATTTCTCATATGCACCACAAGGAATTTATCCCCTTTTATGGTTTTGATTAAGCAGGGTCAACTTTACTGGTAGAGCCTCTGGTGTTAGCTAACCAAGTGGTTTTTGCTAAATGTAGATACCAGTGTTTGAAGGTCCTACTGCCCATTGCTTTCAATGTGCTTTTTAACAGTCTGTTGTACTGTTCAGTTTTCCCAGAGGCATGATAGGGAATATGATGTACCCATTCAATCTCTGGCCCAGATGTCTATGAGACTGTTTTTGAAGTGAGTCCCACTGTCTGACTGAATTCTTTCTGGGGTGCCATGGTGCGCCAGGACTTGCTTTTCAAGGCTCAAGATGGGGCTCTGGGCAGTGATGTGAGGCACAGGGTGTGTCTCCAGCCATTCAGTGGTTCCCTCCACCATTGTCAGCACATAGTGCTTACCTTGGCGGGTTTGTGGGAGTGTGATGTATACAATCTACCAGGCCTCCCCATATTTACATTTTGACTATTGTCCATACCACAGGAGGTGCTTGGCCCTGCTTGATTGCAGCAAATGTTTCACATTTGTGGATAACCTGTGAAATAGTGTCCATGGTTAGATCCACTCCTTGATGATGAGCCCATCCATATATTACATCTCCTCCCTGATGACCTAAGGCATCATGGACTCACCAAGCCAGAAATTGCCTTTGTGTTGCCAGTCCAGATCCACCTGAGACACTTTAATCTTGACAGACAGATTCACCAGTTGTGATTTTCTTCAGTAGCCTAACACGTGCAAGTGCAGGATGTACTTTTACAATCAGCTTCTCTACCCAGGCAGTGATGTCTTGCCACAGTTCAGCAGCCCAGGTGGGTTTTCCTCTTACCTGCCAACTGCTCTTTTCCCATGTTTCTAACCACTTCCAGAGAGCATTTGCTACCATCCATGAATCAGTGTAGAGATAGAGCATCAGCTGTTTCTCTTGTTCAGCAGTATTTAAAGGCAGCTGAATGACTTCTAGCTCTGTAACCTGACTTGACCCACCTTATCCCTCAATAGCTTCTGCAATTCCATATGGCAGTTTTCCATTTTCTCTATCATATGGCAGGAATCATCAGTTAAGAGAGCATATTGCTTTTCATTTTCTGGTAGCTGGTTATATGGTGAGGCCTCCTCAGCACATTACCTTCAGGCCAGTTGATGATGATACCTGGGCAATCAGGGTTTCCTGTTTGAGCTTGTTGTGTGATCAGTGAAATCAATTTACTCCACATATCATCAGTGGCATGATTTGTGGAAGGGACTTTTGCTTTGAATATCCAGCCTGGCACTGGCACTTGGAGTGCCAGGAGGAGCTGTGCTTCGGACCCAGTAACTTCTGAAGGAACTTTAATCCCCTTCATAAGCTGCCAGAATCTCTTGTTCAGTTGGGGTGTAACTGGCCTCAGATCCTTCATATGCCCAGCTTCAGAATCCCAGGGATCATCCTCAAGTTACCCCGGGTGCTGTTTGCAGAGACTAGAGGAAGGACTGTTCTCTCTGGCTGCAGTGTAGAGCACGTTTTTCAAATCTGGTCCTGTCCTGACTGACCCAAGGTCTACATGAACAGTCTCTTCTTTAATTTGTTCAAAAGCCTGTTGTTTTTGAGGACTCCACTTAAAATCATTCTTCTTCTGGGTCACATCGTAGAGAGGGTTTACAGTCTGGCTGTAATCTAGAATATGAATCCTACAGAAAGACTAGTGCCAAGGAAAGCCTGTATTTCCTTCTTGCTGGTTGGTTGGGACATAGCTGCTATTTTGTTGACTACATCCATGGGACTCTGATTATGTACATCTTGCAATTTTATTCCTAAAAATTAAGTTTCCTGGGCAGATTCCTTGACCTTACTTGCTTTATAGCAAAACCAGGCTTTAGGAGGACTTGGATTACCTTCTCCCCATTTTCAATAAGTCCCTCTGCTGTGTTGCCTCACACAATGTATCGCAGGTCTTCCGGAGCTTCACCCTTTTCCAGTACAGTCTGGATCAATCTGTGGCAAATAATGGGGCTGTGTTTTCACCCCTGGACAATTGGTTTCCAGAGTACTAGACACCCTTCTGGGTGAAAGCATACTGTGGCCTGCACTCTGCTGCTAAAGGAATGGAGAAAAAGGATACATTAGCAATGTCGATGGTGGCACCACTTTGCTGCTTTGGACTCCAGATTGTACTGACTCCCAGCAGCACTGAATGGTAGTGTGACTTTTTTTGATAGTCCACTATCAGTCTCCGCTCTGCACTGGACTTAGGCATTGGCCACATGGGACTGTTAGAGTGTGGCAGTCTTGTTGACCACTCCCTGGCTCTCCGGTTCATGAATCATCTCACTGGATGTGGATCACGGAGTCCCGGTTGGTGTGGTATTGCTGATGATGCACTGTTGTGGTGGCAATCAGTACCTGTTGTTCTGCAGCCCACAGCAGAAGGGTCCTCTGGGAGACCAGACAAGATATTCAGCTGTCTAATTTCCTCTTGTCTCCAGGGCAGATGTCCCAACAATGCCCTTTTGGGTCCTTGGAATATTCTCTCCTGAGATAATCCATGCCAAGAATGCATGGAGCCTCTGGGCCAGCCACAATGGTGTGTTTTTGCCATTTGTTCCCAATCAGGCTGTATTGGTTTAGAGTTAAATCAGCTGGAGAAATGAATGCAAGTCAAAATAACAATTTAATAAAGAAATCACAATAAATACACAGAAGGAAAAGCTGTTTGACCCACAAGAAACAGATATGCAGCCCAGCACAGTGGGGCACGAGCAGAATGGAACTTGCCAACCCCTGTGCTGAACACCACGTGGCTCCCCTGTTCAAAGTAAGTAGAAAGGAAGAGACCTGCTGGTGACAATGATGGTTGCAGTTTGGTCAAGAGTGACAGTCTCAGTCTGGTCAAGGCTCTGGTCCTCCTCTGGTCCCAGCCCCAAAACCCCAGGCTTATATATGTTTGCGCTCAGATGGGAACACTTCCTCAGGGTGGGGAGTTCCACAATGGGTTATTTACTCTGGGAGGTTGATCATGGCATATTTTTGGTATCACTAATGGCCTCTTAGCAGACACGGCCCCTCAGGTGGGTGTGAAGGTGCTGATGGCTCCCCAGAGGGGAGTTATTACACCTGAGTCATTGGTGTGAAGACAGGAACACTTCCTTATCTCACAAAAGTTCCTAAACACCCATCTTGTAGCCTGAGGGGTCGGGTGTACCCTGGGCAGCTGCTGCAAATGGTTCACTGTGGGCAGTTCATGAGAAAATTACATAGAGGGTTTAGAATACACACCCACAGAGTGACAAGCTGACCCTAGCTACAGTAATCAGGATACAGGCTCACTTCAGCTTCCAGTACAATCAGCTGTTGGGATCCCTCTCTCATCCCAGAAAAAGAGATGGATTTTACCCCTACATTTCTTGGTGGCATCGGGATACATTGCACGCTCACATCAACTAAAGCCTTATACTCTTTGGGTCTGATGTGCCATCAGATCCACATAGTCCCACAGATCCAATTGTTCTTGTCCTCCACCTGTCTGGAGGCAGGGCCCCCTTATTCCTGGTCATAGTATTCATTGCTCACTTCTTGTAAATAGGACCTGAGGTGCCTTCAGGAGGGTTGAAAGTAACAGCAGCCCTTCTGTTCTGTCTGAGGACTTGCACAATGGAAACTGGAGTGGCATTTGTGCTTGGAGAATTTCCTGCGGTGGTTGTTCTTCCTCTCAGCTGACGTACTTGTGCTCCTAGGGCAGAGATAGGTTTCTCATCCCACTCTCACATGTTCTCTCTGTGGTCATGAAGGTAAAACCACAGGTTATGCCATGGTGTGTACCCTCTGTCTCAAGTCAGGCTTGTTGCCAATAGCGGTGACTGTGGTCCATACTGACAGGGCATGGGACATTTCAGCTCCAGTTTGCTCAAGTCTTTTGAATCTGTCTGCAGCCTTGGACAGCCTTGCCACAGCCGAGGCACAGGTGAGTAGGGAGGAAAAAAGCTGATCTTCGTATTTCCAGAGTCAGGTGGTCACCTGGAGGACTGTTTGTTCTCCTTGTTTCATTGACATCAATGCCAAGGAGTTGGCATACAATGGTGTGCTCCATACAAACTTCCATCATGTGGATTGTGTACACTGGACCTCATCTGGATCTGCAGAGTTCATTATTTAAATCCCTGTAGATTACCTCCAGCACAACTAACTTTGTCAGGAGCAAAACCTTTCTCCCTGTCATTTCACCTGCTTGGGCACACTACTAGGTCATCCTTGAGAGAATACCTTTCCCTCACGCTTGACAGGAGTTACCTGCAGAGGCTGAGAGTTTCTATCTTCCTAGTGCTCACATCCTGAGTCATGGATTCCAGTTGCTTGGCTTCACTACCATCTAGTTTCATGCTGTGGGCCACAATATCTGAGCACTGGGGCAGCCAGGTGACCAGGGGCTCACCTGAGCGGCAGCTTGAAACCCTTTTGCATATCTCACAGCTCACTTGGGGATAGGGACATCTGGTGCTTCTTCTTCCTTCTGTTCTGAGGGCCCTGCCTTCTCTTCATCCCTCACTAAGCGAACTGATTTTGTTTTGGGTTTCTTCTGTATTGGGGTGACTGCTACTGGCACAGTTGTTCGGCTGCAGTTTGAGTGGCCACGGTGCCTGTTGGTCTGCTTTCCTCCTCCTCCTGAGGGTGCTGTTTAGTGCAGAGCAGTGTCTGATAAACAGTAGCCAGGGCCCAGCCTAACTTTGTGCCTCTCTGGAGCTGCCACGGCATTTTTCTTTCACATATTTTGTCACTTTAACAAGGTCCCGTGGTTGTTCAGGGGTGAACTTACAAACCATTGGATGAGGCCTCCAAATACTGTCCCACGTGTTCCCACATTCCATGCCACTCTTGGCTATCCACTCTCAGGGCAGATCTCTGAAAGACCCCCCACCTAACAATCTCTTTTATAACTCTAAACATGTTGTGGACTGCACTGAGGAGACATGGCACGCCTAGTAACAGGAACCTGCTTTCCTTAACATCCGCTGCAAATTCAGAATCCTCAAAAGCTGTTTTAACAGGCCTGAGGGAGGAAAAGGGGGTGAAAAGCTGGGGAAAATCATCCTGGCCTGTTCCCCCCACAGGCTGGGTATGATTATTAATGGACTCCCTGAGGTAGCATCCAAGGTAAGGGCAGGAGAGTAACACATCCCAAATGACCCTCATTGCCCCTGATGTTATCATGGCATAAACTTAAATCTCTCAGTACAGCAACAAAACAGTTCTGATCCCTCTCCCTGCTCTGAAAAAGAGCACCGGGATGGGCACACACAGGTATAAATGCAGGGTTGGGTACCACAGCCACATGAACAGACCAGTCAACACTGTGACCAGTGGTTCCATACCTAATACAACAAATGCTTGGTTCAGATTTGTTTCTAACCCGCTCTGGCAGATCTATTATTATATTAACCCTTGGAGGTCCACATTGGTTGCCAAATAAAGCTGTTGTGGTTTAGGAATGTTACTTTCCAACACTGAGACTTTCCAAAGTGAGCTGTGGCTTACTGGCTCCCCTCCTTCCTTTTCCCTTTCCCCTCCCTTCCTGGTGGTGAGATGGAGAAGTTAATTTGCAGCACAAAAGGTAAAGATTACGGGTTCAGATAGGATAAATTACTGAAAGCAGCAATGCTGTAAGCAAACAAGCAGTAACAGCAATATGAGTAATGACAGAGGACACAAGAAAAGAAATGTTTCACACAGAACCCTCCCACCCGACCTGACAACAGACAATACCCGAGGGCTCCTTTCACCACATTTACTTGACCAGAAGGAACCACTTCTGCTTGTAAGAGACTCCCCTGCCTTCTCAATGAGATGATGGAGTATAGAATAACCTCCAGGACCTGGTCATGCCCCCCTCCTGGCTACTGCAAAAACTAACCCTTCCTGCTCAGGACTGGAACACTGCCCCATACGCTATGTAATGCAAGTGTAGAGATGAATTTCTTCATTGATGAATCTCAGTGAATTTCCCCCTGGATCTTATGTAGCTTCTTTGTAATATTTTATGAGATTAATTTTGTTGTGATTGGCTGCAGAAATAAATCTCAGGATGCAATGGCACTACTGAAATCTGTGACTGCTAAAATATTACTAAGATTTCAGGTCTTTCTGTTTGCTCACACTGCCTTCTCTCCTGTGCAGCCATGAATCCTGAGGAGAGTTGCACTTTCCATACCCTTGCCCTCCATTTTTTGTATCAGTTTAAGAGAAGATGCTCTGACCTTCAGTCAATGTTTTAAACTTACATTTAGAGAAAGGACACTGGTGTAGGTGCAACAAAGAAAGGTATTTGTGAGAAGTTCCAAAGATGAAACTTGGAATTGAACATGAAGACATCAGACTATATGCCTGGTCCCTGCTTTGCTTTATGTTTTTGTATGTATTTGGAAAGAGGGGGTAAAAGCAGGCAAAACACATTTGCCTTTTTTACCTTTAGGTAGTCTTTCATACATGCTTTTACATACTGTGTACTTTTTTTTTTTTTTTTTTTTTTCCCCTCCCATGTGCAGTTCCTCAGAACTGTTATTTCATTGCTGCGCTGCCAAACAATGTTTCGTGCAAGTTATGTTTCTGGTTTATTAGTACTACACGTGAGCATTTATTTTTTACCCACTGATTCATGCTATGCTGTTCTGGAGCCCCCGCAGGATAATAAAGCATCAGCATGGGTTAATGGAGACTGGTAGGGGTACAGCAGGGAGCTTTTGTTCCTGTTTTATCTGGCAGCCTGCAGCAGGCAGAAGTGGGTTGTGGCTCAACAGCTCTGTCTTTTATCTCGGTCAGGTTTCACTGCTGATAAACTTATATTGAAATGGATGGCTGCTATTGTGCTTACCAGTGGGGAAGATTTCTTATTGACTTGCTACAGGTTTAAAACATTTTCCTGCCATACTATGAGGTTAAAAATGTATGATCTGCTCTGTTGAGCTGGTCTTACGTTTTCCTGCTCAAGTGAGTATTTGTCATCTTGGTACATACACTACCAGTTTTAAGGCATTGGCTGGATTTTAAATGGTCAGCAGGGCTCATATTAATAAAGCAAATAAATGACAGCAAGCATGTGTTGCTGTGTACATTAAGAGGAAATCATTATGATATGGCTGATTTTTCTTTCAGTATTCACTTAGATTTTCTTTATTCATCCTCTTTTCTATTCTTCATTCTCAAAGCCAGAGTTGACACTCACTGGCACCTACTAGTGGCTAGTGTAAAGAAAGACCTCCGATACATATTCAACCATATTAGAGTTGAGTGCAACTCTAACTTGAAGTGTTTGTGCATTCCCAAATTCATGAGGCATGCCTAGAATTACTGTCTCTAGGCCTCATGATGAATACATAAAGTGTTACATCCTGCTGTTTTCAGCTTACGTACACAAAAGTCTTCAGAAACCAGCCATGCTGGACAACAGAAAAGCAGCTGCTGCTAAGACTTTTTATAACACAAAAATCTTGAACAGAGAGGACCTTTTTGTCTTTGACTTAGGAGCTAATAGTTTGACATCTAGAAAATGTTCTCATTCATATTCTAATCCTGAAATTGCATGGCTGCATTTTCCTCCAGTGAAAACTGTGAGAAAAAAATCTCAAGTTTTAAGAATTTTTAGAGCACGGATGTTAAAGAAGCAAAGCAAAAGGTTTAATGGCCAAACTGCATGCATGCAGGGTGCCTCACCACAGCGTTGCCACTGGGAAGCACACACCGAGAAGGGGAGAGGTTGTTACATTTATACCCTTCGTGCCACGACCCCCCCTTCCCTCCCTGGGGGCTCAGCCCCCTTCTCTGTCCATCATGATGTTTCCCACAGCCGATTGGATGTTGCTGTATCTCCTTGTTCTTTCTCTCCTTTGGGCAGTTTCTTGCTGACTGGTGCAGCCGGCCATTCTGTTGGTCCCTCTCCCCGGCCGCAAACCCTGGCACCAGCCCCCTTATTGAGGCTGTTACCTTACAATCTTCCCGTCGGTTCCGCCTGGCCTATCCCTGTGGGGAAAAAAAAACCCTTCCATAAAATTCAATTATAAACCATTAACACAAAACCCCCCATATTAACTTTAACAATTAATACCTAACTTCATCATTAACTTTAATAACCTGTCACAACAAAACCCCTCCACCCATTTCTCACAACAACTCTCTCAATTTTTCTGCTATCCTAATAAGGAAATTTTGTTTTCTTGGCATTCATAGTTTATTTTGTCACTGAGAATTTTTGTCTCATAGCACTAGTATGTGAAATGCTGAAGACTTGTAAGACTGATTACTGATCTTACCCCATCCACCCTGCATTAATCAGAGGTTTGAAGATTGAGAAGCAGAAATCATTGATTTCCTAGCTCTTGAACACAGTTGCTTTTGTGTACTTGCATTAATCTTTTGCAGGTATAAGAAGTAAGGTAGTTGGAACAAATACTTGAAGTTACTTTGCTGTTTGTTTGACCACATCCTGGTTTGGATAGTTGTGGTACTTTGGAACCTCATTCTTCAAAAAACAAGCATGTGCTGCAGAGGATAGGGATAGATCCCTGTTTTCCATCCTAGTTTCAGAAATTTAGAGCTTGCTTTGTCAGAAAATTTCCAGCTATGTCTTAAGCCCTGATAAGTCTTCATTAGGAAAAATTATAGATTTTTGGAACTAGTAGTAAAGGAGGGACTTATTAAAAAAACAAACAAACAAACAAAACAAAACCAACATTATTAGTTTATAATTATAATTTGCATTTGGGAAGTTTCTTTTGAACTTTTGAATGAATTTAAGGAAGAATTAAATTTTGTGATGCAGACCAGGATAGTAAAACTACTTTACAAAGAAAACGAATGACATCCACAGATGACATATCAGTAAGGTTTCCTGACTGTCCAAGAGCCAGATACAAGAATTAGAGTGGACTCTTATCTGTGGACCCCAAATGCTGAGGGTCAGGACCTCCTGGCATCGTAAGTTTGTTACTATTAAAAGAAAAATTCCTTTTTTGCTTTAGCTTTTGAATATGGTGCTACAGAATGGAATCAGTAGACGTTCCTAGCACCTCGTAATGGAAAGAGGATACTGAGGGAAGCTTTTGAGTAGATATAGCCAGTACCCCTGTCTAAGAGTAACCTGACACTCTGATCTGAGTACCAAGCATGGTCTTTTTCTAAGAAGTGAAATTAGAGCCCTAAAAATTATGTGAAGAAGACTTTGGCATTCAGTTTTTAAATGTTTCTTGTATCATAGGTCTGCAATTAGCCCTTAAAGCTGTAGTTGGTTTTCGTCTTATGAGATACAGTTATATTCAGCTCAGTTAAGTTGCCTTATGTTGCCTTTATTAAAAATATTAAAATCAACACCTTCATACAGTAAATGTTTTAAAAAGATTAGATGAATCCTACTTTTAAAGCACCCATTTTTTTTTCTGTTAACTCTAAGGAGAGTGTGGACTGGCCATATCAGGGACAGATGCCCACACTCAAAACACATTTGAGCAGAAAGTTGCACTGGCTTTCCATATTAGGAATTCAGAGATGTTAGCAACCTTTGCTAACAGATCAGTAGTTCTGGTTTGCAGATGATAGCTCTGTAGGCCTTAGCTCCCTATGATGCAGCATGGAGCTGATAGAAGTTTAACATTTGGATCTACACTGTGTCATACATGCTTCCTAGGTTTATCACATTGGTGTTCGTAAATTGTATCTCAGTTTGTGCAAGTATCTCACCTGGAAAGGAACAAAGCTCTAATGGCAGTCGTGATTGGTTACGTAGGGGAAGACACAGAAATCCATCAAGCTGAAACAGCTAGAGCCATAAACTAACTCACTGATGCTTAAAACATTTCATGGCAAGCTGGGGAGTGGTGTGAAGAGATCTTGAGCTATCATCGATGTTTTTGATTCAGCTGCATACAGTTTGTCAGTCTGCTATTATCCCTTACTCTCCGATATTCTGGCAGGTTTGTTTGTTTGTTTTTCTTAAGCTTAGTTACATTACTGTATAAACAGATTGTATTGGTCTTGGAATCCCTCTCAATAATTATTTAGCTTTCTTCACACAGGCTACTTGTTTAGCTGTTAAATTTTTTAATCTTAAACTGAATATCTTTTCTGGTGCCATGATCTTGTAACGTGGCAAAGCATCTGGGAAAAGAGGTGGACAATCAAGCTCTTGGACATGGCAGAGATCATTGGAATTGAAGTGATTTAGTGAATGGGAGCAGTGGAATCAACTTAAAAGCTTACTGCCACCAGAGGTGAAAAGTATCTCATAACATTCCCCCAGCTTTGCACTGGCTGAGTCTCTCACTGAACTGTTTCCTGAACCACTTGGACTTGCTAAAAATGGCAGAAAACTCTCCACATTTTTTTACTTCTACCAAAAAATAATTTATGATTGGTTAGGAAGGAGTCTAGAAAACAACACATTAGGTAGACAACAACTTAAAAATAAGTTTCTGGGGCAAGGTACTGAAAAAAGTATCTTGGAAAAGAAGAAGAGAACAAGGCTTTCACTCATATGCAAGAGCATTAGGAGTTGTTTTGCCAAATTTAGTCTTGTAAAACTGTCCCCCAAACCCACTGTGAGGATTCAGGTTGTTCTTGGCTAGTCTTACTTGCTTTCTGCCAAGTGTTGTGTATGGTTGCTCATAGGTCTTAGTTTGCTAAATAATAAGTTGCAAAATGCAGTTATTAGTTTCCTTTGTTACCCCTGCAGCCTGTCCCCAGGTAACAGAACACTCCTTCACTGTTGACTCTCCACCTTATGTATTATGTACTAAAATTAATTTCCATAGCAAAGCATTTTTATTCACTTTTTTTACCACTAAATCTTCTCAGAGTAGCTTCTTTTTTCCCCATGAAAATCCCTCTTCTTATCTTGTTCATTGATTTGACTCTTTTTTCTTTTTACATAGCCTGTTGTTTACAAATGCTAGGTGCCCCAGCTTGTGTTGCAGGCATGGCTGCAGTGCCACGTTTGTGTCATTCGGTGGCAGAGAGGATAAGGCGAGGTCTTCCCCTGGTGCTCTGAACCACGTGGGCTCCCAGGATTGCTCAACAACCTGACGTTATTGCTTTTCTGTTTGTTGGGTTTTTTTCCTTAATATTAATTTGAGATGTTACACTTGAGAGGCGGTGGGCGTTGGCCAAGTGGCGTAGGCCCCTGCCTCTGGAACCGGCTCCTCCTCTGAGGACACCGGTTCGAATCCTGGAGGAACTCGCTGTCGCCGTCTGAGTGTGCTCGGCCGTGGCAAAATGAACCTCAGGAGTAAAGGGGGTGGGGCCAGTTCCACGCACACTGTGCCTCACCTAAAAAATCCATTGCGCAGGCTTATCCCAAGATCTTCGTTCGTGAAGTCCAGCCAACAACAACAACAACAAATGCTAGGGCTTTTCCTGTATAGCATGAGATTGCCTAGGAGATGTTGTATGTGATTATCACAATGGTTCTAAAATCCTTTCCTTGCCTACTTGCTACTTTACCTGACTTGAGACATTTCATTAAAAACTGAACCAATTGTTTGTAAAATTCAGTTCCATCACTGAGAAAACATTTCTGCTGTTGACCTTGATCAATTAGTGAGTTAAGAAAATTGTCCTGCTGTGAAAGAAATGAGCTTATAATAGTGTCTGTAGCATCATAGAAACAGGTATTTATGGAGTTAATCTTGATTCTGGTTTTATATATTTATCTTCATTGATGTCTTATTTGGAATATTACCCACGCTCAGAAAAAAATATATTTTGAATTCTTTGGAAAACTTGTTAGAGCTGAAAAGGAGATGGAGGATGCTGGAGAACTGTTAAATTCGAAATTGTTAATGTCTGTTTTAAAACAATTAACAGTAAGAAATTATAGGGTTGGCTGGAGGCATTTGGTTTCTGAAGCAAATATAAAGAGTTTCAGGGATCTCTTCTGCTGATTCCTCAAGATTTCACTGCAGTGAAGAGATGATTTCCCATTTTATATTTAAAGCATTCCTTAATGTCTTAGAATTGTGGGATAATGCTTAAGAGTAAGTTAACAGTAAGTTGATGACACTGACAGAATAATTTCCTCAAACTGAATTGAAAGTTTTAATTGCGCACTCAAAGAGAATGTAGTTGATCAAGACCTTTTTTTTAGAGGGGAAGACTAATAAAACTGGAAATTTAGACAAGATGTCCCTTTGTTCCTCTCTTAGAGCTGCTGTTTCATAGTACATATATGTGTTAATTGTATGACATTACTGCAGCCATCAAATCATTCCAGTCTGTTTTGTTTATGTTTAAGAAGCAAGTTCAAAATTCTCAAACCTAGTTTCAAGAAATGCTAGTGTAATGATTAGAAGGCATTCTAGCTATCTTTTAGAATTATTTTTAAGAGAGATGCTGCCCCAGTTTTGTTTTGGGGTTATGTTTTTTCCTTAACCAAACAAATTTAGTGAGTGTAATGTTAGTCTTCACTTTTCTGGTAAAGTAAGATTCATGTATATTTAGATAGACAATGACCAGTCATGTGTCTGATTAGCAGTGCCATGTATTGGGTCATTCATGATTTGTTGCATCAAACAGCATGTGTAAAAATTTACTACTGGATAATCAGGGCTGAAGGAACTAAGTCTAAACTGAGAGTAGTACTAGATTATTTCAGGTGTAGTGCAAGCCTTGCTCAGTATCTTCTCCCATTATATGTTGGAGTATCTGGGCTATTTGTACTGTTTTCAGTATTTCACAGCTGTTCTACAGTAATACTCTATTGCATAATCTTAAGCAGATCTGTGTTAATGATCAAACTTGTGAGAAATTCACCTCTTAACCTTTGTTTTTCATTGTATCTGTTCCTGTGGTGCATTAGTATGACCAAAGGTGGTAATGGTGATTTTCTGCTGGTTTTAAACTATTAGAAGAAACCCAACTTGTCAGTAGAATGACTTAAGAATTTAAGGTCTGCTCAGGAAGAATTTACCTTTTTTTTTCTGTGACATTTCCATCTGTGGTTTTGTGCACGCTGTAAGGTAAATGGCAATTGTATATCTGAGTGTATATTTCAACATGTACAAAGGAAACAACAATCTAATGTGTTCTACACTTGTGATACATGTGACATACAAAACATTACCACTGGGTCAGAAGGCTTTCTAGTTCCTTAGCCCTTCAGAAGAAAGATAAATGCTACAAATTGCATCCTTCCTGTTAGTCAGTGTGAGGAGATGCTTTCCAGCTCTAGTGTCTGATAGAAATTTTGCAGAACTGGTGCAGTGATGATAGCAGTATTTGAGCAGGGCAGTTGAGGTCCTGTATACTACATGATGTCTTCTAACTTCTCTGAGGTGCTAGTAAAGATGCTGATGTTCTGGAACCAATAGTGGCTAAGGTATCTGTTATTTGTCAAAAAATTGGCTATTGATTATAAAAATCAGGACTGATGTTCAAGTTATTCCTAATTTATTATATTTTTATCTGAAATTAGATGAGCTTAAGGATTTTACTGGAAGAAGTTGTTTTGGATGTTTTGTTTTACTGATGTGAATGTCTGTGAAATAAATGAAGTTCTTAGCAGCATATTGTAGTGTTGCTGGCTGGGTACTTCCAGTCCATCACAAAGGCCTGTTCCATACTTCTAAGTAATTTCTAATTTTTTGAAGATAGTTCTACTAGTTGTTGTGTATATTATTGATTTCCTCTGCTCCTGTCATCCTGAGAAGAAGTTTAGCATGTATGATACTTAACCTGCTCCTTGATTATTTATAACTACATCCAAAAGAAACCCAAGAAACTAAAGTCCCAATAGTCTTACTCCAGTCCCTGTAAAGAGTTCTTCTAGAAACTTGCAAGCTAAATGCCACAGGTGACTGGGAAAAGCCAACACAGATTTCCCAAGACCAAATTATGTCAGACTGTGGTGATTCCTCCTGACACAATATAACATTTTATGTCAGCTTGGGGAAAGCAGTCATGTTGTTTACCTGGATTTCAGAAGAACATTTGACACTTTACCACAGCCTTCTCCTAGACAAAGTCTCAAGAGACAAACTGAATGGTGGGGTCATTGAGATGGGTATGGAATTGGCTCACAGGCCACTCTGGGTTGGTGATTAGTGTTTGTTACTCAAGCTGGCATTTGTCACAAGTGGAGTCTCCTGAAGGTGGATGCAGGGTCCCATGCTGTTCAATATTTTCGTTAATGATCTGGATGATGGGATTGAAAGTGCTTACACCAAGTTTGCTGGTGACATGAGACTGGGTGATGAGTTGTACATGTCAGAAGGGAGAGCCATCTTCCAGAAAGTCCCGGGTAGGCTGGAACGACAGACTTGAAAGAAATATGAAAAGTTTAAAAAGAGTAGTGCAAGGTCCTGCATGCAATATGACATAAACCAAGAGCCCAGAACAGGCTAGGAACTGTATGGCTGGGAAGCAGCCTTGCTGAAAGGGGCTTGCAGGTCCAGATAGAGTGCGTATAAATCCAGTGTGCTGCTGCAGCAATGAAGTCAAATCAGGTCCTGAGCTGTATCCACAGGGCTTGCTAGCAGAGGTGGAGACATGATCATCAAACTCTACTTGGTGCTTCTCAGACCATACTCAGAGAACTGTATCCAACCCTGGACCCAACAATTCTTAGAATATGCAGAGAGATTGGAAAGAACGTAAAGCAAGGTCACAGTGATGATCACAGAGCTGGAGAACCTGCCCTGTGAGCAAAGACAGAAGGGGTTTGGCCTTTTCTCCCTGGAGAAGAGAAGGCTTGGGGGGACCTATCACATTTTTCCAGTACTCAAGGAGTATGGAAGCTCATCTGGCACATGAAACCGCATGAAGAGGACACAGACAACTGATACAAGTTGCACTGAGGGAAGTTTCATCTTAATATAAGAAAGAAATATTTTACTGAGAGATGTGACTGAGTCCAAATCACTGGAAGTTGTCAGGATGTGACTGGACAGAATAATCTCATCTAGGCTCCTTTCCCACAAAAAAATTGGGCCAGATGATCTTTCGAGGTACCTTCCAACCTAGGCTGGTCTATGATTCTGTGGCTCTATATTGAAAATTAAACTGTGATTATGAGTTAATATGAAAGGTTAATATGAATGGTTTGCACTCTATCACCTTGACCTCAGTTGTCAGTACTGAAAGCTATCTGACACCTTGTTAGAACTGGGCTTTTGTGTTTGATATTGATCTAAGTAGCCCTATAGGGACAGATGCTTTATATGATTAGCGTCTCATCAGTGCTGTGCATATAAATTAACATACATCTGCTTAGTCTCTACTGCCACTGGCCTTGGTCGACTGGACCTGAGTGGAATGCTAGTCTGCACAGTTTTGCCAGGGTTCCAGCACAAGCTCTAACCAGAGCTGAACATGATTTTAATGAATGAGATAGACTAATGGTGAAACTCTAGACTTGAAACAGTCAAGTGACAAGTTTAAATTACCATTTTTATAATCCCAGGTTATCAAAAAAAGGTAAATTTACTGCATTAGCCTATTTCAGCATCATGGCCAGATTTCGCAAATGAAGATTTTGGAAGGGCTCTACCCGTGCTTGCTGCAAGCGCACTGATGGCTGATAAGGCCGATGTGAGATAGGCAAGTCTGGTTGCAAAAGACTCAGCAGAAAGTCTCCATAGTTAGTATTGGTGAGGCACAGTTTTTTCTGCGTTGTCTTTTCTCCTCAAGACTGATTCTGTGTGTATTTTCAAAGGAAGCAGCCTCGTTATGTACCACGTCTCCCAGTTGGAGGCCAGAGTGGACCATTGGTGGTGGTCAATATTCCAAGCCTGATGTGTTGCTTCAGGGAGTCCTTGTATCATCTCTTTGGGGCTCCTCTCTTGCGGCAGCTGGTGGCAAGTTCACCGCAGAACACAATCTTAGGGAGGTGGTGATCCTCCATCCTGGAGACATGCCCTGCCCGGCCCATCGCAGCTGCATTCTCATCAGCATGGCCTCGACACTGGTGACCTCTGCCTGTTCCAGAACAGACACATTAGTCATGTAATCAGACCAGTGGATGTTTAGGACTGTACGGAGGCAGCACGGTGGAAGCATTCGAGGAGTTGCAGGTGATGGCAGTAGATAACCCAAGATTCAGACCCATAGTAAAGAGTAGACATCAAAGTTGTTATTTTATTGTTCCTACTGATCATCAAGTACAGCATCTTAAAATGCGACTACATTTTCAGCAGTGATTCATTTACTTTGTATAAGCTGTATTTTCATGAGGCCATAGGTTTGTATTCTTTACTGTTCTAGGATGAGCAAAGCCCTTATTCTACAAGCAGGATATCTGGTATTTTTTCTGAGGCCATTTAATTTTTGTGCTTTGTTTTATTTTTTTGTCATGGAGCTATTCACTCTTTCAGTAAAGGGGGTTTGTGGTTGCACCACATCTATTTCCTCTAATAGCCTATATTCTCTGTGGTTTGTAGTATTAGAATAGCCTCAAAGTGTGACATTCACACCACATTGAGATTAAAAGCAGTAAAAACCTCTGGAGACACTGCCTCATAGCAGCCAAAGGTAGGTTTCTTGTAAGTGGGATTCCAGGTAATTTCACTGTGATGAGGTGATCCATGTGGAACTGGAGAAGAAGAAGGCATGTGTAAAGGAGTATTGGCTGGGAATTGGTAGTTGTCTGAATTTCAGT
This sequence comes from Formicarius rufipectus, assembly GCA_013399695.1. Lineage (NCBI taxonomy): Eukaryota > Metazoa > Chordata > Aves > Passeriformes > Formicariidae > Formicarius > Formicarius rufipectus. Next base: position 89,758 of record VXAU01005542.1, on the reverse strand, counting down.
ATATGAAGAAATTCTTTGAAATTATTTAGTTAGTGGTTGTTTCTTTTTTCTTCTTATACATACACCTCTACGTATCTTGGCACTTCCCTTCTGCTCTACACCAGACTACTTGATTCTGTAGCCTATGGATGAATTTCTATTCAAATCACCTAAAATGGAGCCAAATAGTGCAGACAACATGGTGCCATGGGGAAGAAAAAATGGTGGTACCTAGCTGCTAGTAAGCAGATGGGTTTTTTTAAGTAACATTGCACAGATTTGCTCAGGTAGAATTGCAATGGGAGCAAGATGGTAGGTATGTGTATGATACCAGAGGGGATTCTTTAAGCCTCGTTGGTGCTGTGTTTGTGGAATGAGGTCTGCAACGGTATGTTTCAGCCTCCTGGTCCTGGAGTTTTAGTCCATAACCTAGGAGAATAAGTGTGTGCTGCCTGCCCTTCCCCCACACATGTGGCCCCTGTAAGCCCCAGAGAAAGGACACACAGAGACCACCCCAGTGGGAGAGGAACAAAACAGGAAGTTTATTCATGGGCAAGAGTTTATATGGACTTTGGAGGGGTTCAAACCCATCAATAAGGGACAAGGGGGGGGGGGCTCTGGGCCAATGGGAGTAGTGGGATTTACATTTCAGTAGGAGAGGGTTTATGCCACCTTTTGGGGCCTACCCCAGCTTGTGTTACAGGCATGGCTGCAGTGCCACATTTGTGTCATTCGGTGGCAGAGAGGACAAGGAGAGGTCTTCCCCTGGTGCTCTGACCCACGTGGGCTCCCAGGATTTCTCAACAGCCTGACATTATTGCTTTTCTGTTAGTTTGTATGTTACACTTGAGAGGCGGCGGGCGTTGGCCGAGTGGCATAGGCCCCCGCCTCTGGAGCCGGTTCCTCCTCTGAGGACGCTGGTTCGAATCCTGGAGGAACTCGCTGTCGCCGTCTGAGCGTGCTCGGCCGTGGCAAGATGAACCTCAGGAGTAAAGGGAGTGGGGCCAGTTCTGCGCACACTGTGCCTCACTTAAAAAATCCATTGCGCAGGCTTATCCCAAGATCTTCGTTCATGAAGTCCAGCCAACAACAGGAGAGGGTTTCAGGTAACATGGTGTTGCAATTTCCTCACGCCCCTCTGAGCATACAGGGGGCGTTTCTGGGAAGAAGAAGCCGTGACAGGGCGAAAAATACACTTAAAACAACATTAAACACATCAGTTTAAAGCATTATCATTTTCTGGTTCATTTCCCATCACCAGCCCATTTTTGGCAGGACTCTTTCCATGCTACAAATTGTGAATTGATCCCCAGATGTGTGGGTACTTTCAGATATGCGCATGTTTTGTGTAGGTGACATAAAGCTGTCTTTCAAAATAACTTGTATGAGTCAACCCAAAAATTAATTAAAAGCAGATACTTAATCCGTAAGTCCTCTTTTCCTGACTTTCTTCGGTATCTTTTCTTCAGAAGCTTACTTGAACATCTCTCATTTTAAAGTTTGCCAAAGAAAGTTCATTTCACACCCCACACCTTCTAATTAATTCTCTTTGCCAGTATTTAAGCACTCCCTTAAATAGATAATTTTATAAGTGCAAGGCAAAAAATATGATTTCTAGAGATAATGCTTTATGATGGTGATATTTTATTGCTTTTTACTATGCAGTTTTAGTTGATTCACTTTGCAACACCTTCCATTCCGTGTATCTTTTTGGTCTGCTTAGCAAGCACTAGTTGCCATGTATTAATTAGTTGCAAACAAATGACTTATCTCAGTAGTTTAAAGGGAAGAGGGAAATAAGTCATCACAGATAAATCATCTGTTTTTGAGATGCATGTGCATGAGTGCATTTGTAGAAGCATATGGTATACACTGCTAGATGGAAGGTTTTTGGTAAACCTATCCATAAAGGAATTATGAACTTTTCTTAAAAAGGAGACATGGAGCTTATTCCTACAAACCAGCAAGTATACAGAGCCTCTGATTTTTCTATAGGAAATGTGCCCATAGAAATTCATTTCCCACTCAAATAGACTGAAAGTAACTGTCATAATGTCAAGAAGTTTATGACAAGGAATAGTTCTAAGGAGAAATTGGATTATTGTGAACATTATAGCATTTCTGCCACTTTTTAAGAGAATTTACAAGTATTTTATTAATGTGTACATTATACTGTATGCTGTGAAAGATGTGTTTCAGTTCTGTTTCTCTATTCATTTCTTCTCTCCTCATATGTGCTTGGGTAGGCAAAAGGTACGAGTTGCTCCAAACTAGCCTTTACACTTCTAGTGAGCTAGAAAATTATTTTGGATGAAAACTATAATCAGTCTAGTCTGACTTACTAAATCAATTGATCCTGAAGATCGTCATTACACAAGTCTTTGGGTTTAAGCCTTGAGAAGAATGGGGAGTCACACAGACTTGCTTGTGTCTATTTTAATTTCACAAGGCAAGTGAGAGAGATTTGTAAACAGTGATTTAGTAAATCTCTCTTTTCCAGTCCTTTACCTAGAGCATCCTTGGACAGTGGGAAGGATATTTTAATGTTTCAGGGATTAGTATGCTACCTTGAATTTTGTGAATCACATTGTTTTGGGTAGCTTTTATATTAAGGATAGTTGAGGGGGAAGTTTCTGGTTTTGGAAGGATGATATACATGCGGTAAACTTAAGCTATAAGCTTGAACCAGCATAAATATTTCAGAAGGTTTTTTTTTTTTTCTGAAAAATTGTTGTGCTGAATAATTTTAAGCTTCTCTTAGAACACTGGACTCCTTATTCATGTCAGTTTGGTACTTTTTGTAATAATACTTGGCATTCATAAGGTACTTGATCACTTGAACGTGCATACATATGTTTAATTAATCCTTTCAATGCCTCTTTGAGGAAGTTAGGTATTACTTCTCTTGAGCAATAGAGAAAAATTACAGTAAATTCAAATGTCTTGATCAAAGGCATGCATTAATTTACAGACTGTTAGTCTTCCTTGTGGTAAAAAAATTAATGTCCTTTATTTTGAAGCATGTAAGACTGGTTGCTTATTCAGACTTGGGAATATAAATATGCTCTGTAGATTGTCTTGACTGTTTGCCTTCCAGTATTTATGTGAGGCCTCCTCTTACTGCTGTCTGTATCCTGGGCAAAGCTCACTTGGGAGGAGCTGTGGAATACAAGAAGTTGGAGTGAGAATTTCTTGACTATTGTAAGGTTACCTTCATTCCCGTAAAACAAGTATCTCCCATTTAAAATTAAACCAAACTCATGTCAGAAATAAAAGAGAGAGAGGTGTAATGGGCATAACTACTATTACATAATAATAGTTCCTAAAGCAAATGTAAGAAGTATTGTGTCTTAATTTCACATTATGATCTACTTATGAGGCTAGTCTTATTTATAAGGGATCATCTGTGGCTTTTAGCATAAGTGCCTGTTAATACACAGTTTGTTGTTTTGGGATTTTTTATTATTAGGATGCTCTGTAATATTGATAGCATTATAATGGATGGGGAAATATTTCTTAATATGAAGTCTTAAGTGTGGAGCAGCTAGTTTATTAATCTGACAAATAGGGGCAGATCTATATACCTAATAAGTTTGTGTATGTTCATAGGTCATGAATACTGATGGAACTGGTAGAAGAGTTCTGGTGGAAGACAAGCTGCCTCATATATTTGGATTCACGTTATTGGGAGACTACATTTATTGGACAGACTGGCAAAGACGCAGTATTGAACGTGTGCATAAGCGCACAGCAGAGAGAGAGATCATCATAGATCAACTGCCTGATCTAATGGGCCTGAAAGCTACAAATGTTCACCAAATAATTGGTAAGACTTCTAATGAGACAAGTGACAATTAAATAGAAACTTTCAGCAGTATTATTCTTCACATTTTAAAAATAGGTGGAATCCTGTTCTGTTACATGATAACTGCAGGCTGCAGTTTGATGGGATGGGTTAGGTTTTATGTGAGGTGCTTCAGTTCTCTAACTTGGAAGAAAATCAAGCTGGAAAACAGCCATGCATTCCCCAAAATGGGTAATTTTGTGTTTCTTAGGGATTTGGAACAGTTCATAAGTCTGAACAGCCCTGGATCCAGTAAGGGGAAAAGAAGGATCATGGAAAATGAAACTCCTTTTGTAACAGCCAGCTGTTTTATGAAACTGCAACTATGGGAACTTTTGAGCATGTGCTCCCAGTATGCAAAATCTAAGAATGATCTGGTCTTAGTCTTTTAAGTACTTTTCACATTAATAATAATGGTGTAAGTCGCTGCCTCTGGAGCCGGCTCCTCCTCTGAGGACACCGGTTCGAATCCCAAGGAACTCTCTGTCACCGTCCAAGCGTGCTCGGCCGTGGCAAGATGAACCTCAGGAGTAAAGGGGGTGGGGCCAGTTCCGCGCACACTGTGCCTCACCTAAAAAAAATCCATTGCGCAGGCTTATCCCAAAATCTTCGTTCGCAAAGTCTAGCCAACAACAACAACATTAATACTAGAAAATCATCTTTAAAAATAGTTAGAAGTACTTCTTGTTCTATAGTGTCTGTGATGTAAAAAAGTGGGATCTAGCTTTAAACTGGCAGTTGCAGGCTATCCAAACACTGGTAGAAGTGTAACTGTAGCATCACGAAACTCATCACCTTACCTGGATGTTCTACTGTGTGGATAAGGTTTGCAAACTTCTTTCTGCCATGTCTGGTTTATACTGTAGGAAATGAGTCAAATGTAGTTGAAATGTATCTTTACATGGCTGCTGCCACATTAGCAAGATGCCCCAAGGTATATGTGCTTTAATTGCAGCCGTCTTTCCAACTGTTTGGTTAATTGAATTAATTAGTGCCAAGCTTCTCTTAGTAAGTCAGTTTCCCGCATGTTCAGGTGCACAAGTGAGTATTGCAAAGAGCTGCTTCACTTGCATCCTAGAGAGGAGAGACCATTGAATGGATGTGAAAATAGATCTGCAAATTTTTCTCCTCTAGGATTGCACCTGGGTTGTAGGAATAAAACTAGACCAATTTATTGTAAAAGGCATCAGAACATACACTTGCTTACTTACTTATCATGCTTGTGCTGTGAATTGGGAACCTCCGTTGCCGTTGGAGGTTTTTCCTAATGGTGGGTTTGTTTCATGGGGTAAGGAAAACAAGCACTGGCTTTCCAGCCAAGTAGAGTAACATCTGTCTAAAGGATTACAGGAAATGAACAAAAATCAATTTGTCCAGAGAATACAAGGAGAAAAACTGTATGTTTACTTAAAGGAATCATAGCGTTGACGCATGTGAGGATTAGTTTCACCTTTCACCTGAAGTCAGTTTGCAATTTTTGCTTTTGCTGCATGCTTAGGTACAAACCCTTGTGCAGAAGATAATGGTGGCTGCAGCCATCTGTGTCTGTACAGACCGCAAGGCCTTCGCTGTGCTTGCCCCATTGGCTTAGAGCTCATCAATGATATGAAGACCTGCATTGTCCCAGAAGCTTTCCTGCTGTTTTCTCGGAGAGCAGACATCAGACGAATCTCCTTAGAAACTAACAACAACAACGTTGCTATTCCACTCACTGGAGTCAAGGAAGCTTCTGCTCTGGATTTTGATGTGACAGACAATCGCATTTATTGGACTGACATTTCACTGAAGGTAGAGATTTTTTCCATAGTGGATATTGAGCTATTAGAAGCTTCTTGAGATACTTAAGACTGGATTGACAAATGTGGTTTACAAAATTCAAGGGATACATAAAAGAGCGTTTTCTAACTAGGAATGGCATACCTTTTTGTTACACTACATTCTCTCCTAGAAATCATTTGTATTGGGTTTGCACAGTAAGGTTTGGTAGTGGGGGGCTACAGGGGTGGCTTCTGTAAAAAGCTGCTGGAAGTTTCCCTGTGTCCAACAGAGCCAATGTCAGCCAGCTCAAGGACACAACCTGCCAATAGCCAAGGCTGAACCCTATCAGCAACCGTGGCAGAGCCTCTGGGGTAAAGTATTTAGGGGAAGAAAGTTGCTACATAACAAAATTGCAGCTGGAGGGAGGAGTGAGAATGTGAAAGAGAAGCAGCTGTGCAGATACCAGGGTGAGGAAAGAGAGTGAGGAGGTGCTCCACGCACCAGAGCAGAGATTATCCTGCAGCCCGTGGTGCAGACCTTAGTGGGGCTTCTGTGCCCCTGTAGCTCATGAAGGTCCACGAGGGTGCAGAGATCCACCTGCAGTCCATGGAGGATCCAATGCCAGAGCAGGTGGTTGCCTGAAGGAGTCAAAGGAGGCTGTGACCCCATGGGAAATCTGTACTGGAGTAGGGTTCTGGCAGAGACCAGCAGACCTGTGAGACAGGAGCCCAGATTGGAGCACATTCTGGCAGGGCTTGTGACCTCATGAGGGACTCAGACTGGAGTAGCCTGTTCTTGAAAGATTGCACTGCTTAGAAGGGACCCACTCTGGAGCAGTTTGTGAAGAACTGCAGTCTGAGGGAAGGATTCACATTGGGGAAGTTCATGGGGGACAGTACACCATGGGAGAGTCCCCTCACAAGAGCAGGTGTCTTACCCCTGAGGAGGAAGGAGCAGCAGAGACAACATGTCATGAATTGACCACAACCCTCTGAGACACTGAATTATTATACTAATTATTGGGTTGGACCAACTCAAGTTGGGAGAGTGGGGGGAAAGGGTTAGGTTGAATTTCATGCATGTGAGGTAATGCCCTATCCCAGGCCCTGCAAATCTCACCACGACCCCAGAACAGCTGTGAGTGAAAGGGAGCATGGCCTCTACCACACCCTGGAACCCCTCACTCTGCCCCAGAGTGGCCAGTGGGCCAAAAGTCCTGCCTGGAAGGGGTGGCCATAGTTGGCCCAACCAGACAAAAACATGTGATCTCCATCTTTGCTTGAACCCTGCCACCTGGCCACAGGGAAGCTGGGATCTCACAGGACTCTGGTGATAGCTATATTTTTCTCTTCTTCTCTCTTTCTTTAATCCTTCTAATCTTCTTATTATTTTGGGTAGCTGAATACCAAATGTGTTGGTTTTTGCTAAGTTGTATGTGTTACTGTGTGCTAAGAGAACACTTTGTGGGATGGATGCTTTATTTTGGTTGTATCTTAGCCTTTAAACTTTTGCCAAGATATCATTTTTTCCTACAGTTTATCAGTAAAAGTACCACCTAGGAAAATGTTAGAGCTTTTTCTCCTTTATGCTCTCTCTTAAGGTGTTAAAAGAACCAAAGACTCTTCTAATAATCCAGAGGGCAGATATTATTTGAACCTTGTATATTTTTAAAGTAAACCTCCCTTGGTAAACACGTAGCTCAAGACTTGGGATCTTACAAATCCCCGTTTCCTGTCTTCCTGTGCCATTGTGAGCAAGGAGGTAGAGAAATCAGAACTGAGATTGAGCCTGGGAAGAAGGGAGAGGTTGGGAGGAAGATGTTTTAAGGTTTGATTTTATTTCTCATTATTCTAGTCTGATCTGATGGGTAATAATTTATTCCAAGTTGAGTCTGTTTTTCCTGTAACAGTAACTGGTGAGTGATCTCTCCCTGTCCTTATTTTGACCCCTGAGCCTTTCATTATGTTTTCTCTTGAGTACTTGACGTCCAGTCAGGATCAACACACAATATAATTTAAATCTACTGTATACATTTTCACATAAAGGATAAGTTTGCAAAAAAATTTGTTTTTATAGAAAGCTGAGAAGAATGCCATATGGCAGGAGATTGCAGGGATCAAAGTTGTTTGCTGAATACATCTAGCAGGGGGAAGTCTTGTCTTGGGTCAGGAAGTTAAAATGGGTCTTGTCTATTTAGGTGCTGCGCACAAGTCATATTATGAATCACAAAGTTTGTAAAACAGATTGACAAATCAGGAAAGATTGAGGGTAGGTGTTTAAATGCTGAATGACAAAGTCTATGTATCATCTGTTTTCTCTGAAATCAGAGACTGATTGCTTTCTGTTTTTCATCGGTTGTAGAAGTAGTCAGAATTGTGAGAACTAAAATTTAGTTTTTAATGACTTTTTCTGCAACTGAGTTGAGCCCTGTGCCATAGACTTTTGCAAATAAGGCATCGTAAACATAAACACAGAGTTTGAGTGACTTTGCAAGAGATGATCTGGCTGAACTCTAAGGCATGGTGTTCATTTAAGCTGTGTAAGGGATACGGATGAAGACTAAGATGTAAACTTTCCTGCTGTGTACTGTCACAAGCTGGCATAATTAGCAGGTAGTGTTCAAACTGAGAAGTGAAAAAAAAATCACTTTTTGTGTTAAGTTCTGGTGGGTTGTGAGTATGAGGAGTGTGTACAGATAGGAATATTAAGGATATAGAAAGGTAGCCCATGTTTGCCAAAATTATTTTGTATCCTCCTAATATTAATCATTCCACAATTATCAAGGACTACCTAAACTCTATTATTAAAATATAATTCTGGCTGTATCTGTTACCACAGACTCAACCTATGGCAGAGTTAAAAAAAGTCTTTTAAATAGAAGTCTAAAAAGAAATTCTGCTTAGTGAAATTAAATTTAGCCATCAGTACTGAAGCACTTACTCTACTGAGCTCATCGGTCATTTTGTTGTTTTCTTCTGTTTGCTGTTCTGTCCTAAACTTTTTCATTAGATTGCTTTCAGTAGTGTTCCTTAGTGTAATATTGATGCCTTTCTGTAGTTATGGGAGAACCAAAATATTTCCCTCTCAAAGTTGGCACTGAGTTATTAAAGTCACTTTGGCATGTAGACTGCTTAATTCAACCAGACTAGTTATCCCATTTACTTCCCCTGTGAAATGTTATTGTAGTTGACACAGAATGCATTTGTGGAGCACAGTTAATCATTAGTTCTAATAGCAACATTGTTTGCTTTGCAAATAAGTAGTGTATTGTAAGATACTCTTTCCTATGAGGTGTCTAAAATCTGAAAGTATTTAAAATGCAACAAAGAAAACAACCAGCCCAATGACGGACTGATACAATTTATAATTTGCATGCATATCTTTGTATCACTGCAGACCATCAGCAGGGCATTTATGAATGGCAGTGCACTGGAACACATTGTGGAGTTTGGATTGGATTATCCAGAAGGCATGGCTGTAGATTGGCTAGGGAAGAACTTGTATTGGGCTGATACTGGAACAAACCGTATAGAAGTGTCAAAGCTGGATGGGCAGCATCGCCAGGTGCTGGTTTGGAAAGATCTAGACAGTCCCCGGGCATTGGCATTGGACCCTGCTGAGGGGTAAGTTGCTGATTTAATTTTATGTTATGGACAATGTAAAACAGTATTATAATGCTTCCTAGAGTACATTAGTTAGGCACTGTGTGTAAACCCTGAGAGAACTGAGCTGGGTAATTTAGAGGAATATACTCCTTCATGTCCAGAATAATCAATAAGAATAGTATAAAACCACAAACAAACAAAATTATCAAATAAGCTTATTAAAAAAACGATTTATATTTAATTTTTTAATTAATTACAGAATCAAAGCAGTTTAGGTTTATGGAATTCATTCTATAGAAGAGGAAAGGACTGTAGTATTGAAAATAATGTATTTATCATTTTAAAAATGAGGATTCTTTTCATCACAAGTTAGGGTCCAGTAAAGGTATGAAATTATTTAAATTTGAGAGGGGGGAAGAGAATGTTGTAGTTTGAGAATAAGGAAAGCATTTCTTTCTTCAGATAAGGGAACCTTTTTAGTTGGTATGGACAAGGGAAGCAGGGATAGAGAAGGGGTGGAAACAGTTATATCCACATATCTCCAAAATTAAAAACTTCCTGGGAAGAAACTTCACAGTTGGATTCAAGTGTATTAAAAAAAAGCTAAAGTAGGACAATAAGTGGGAGAGGGAGGCAAGAGTGGGACTTCTGAAATAGCTCTTCTGCCAAGAAATGCTCATTCGACATTAACTAATTACTGCAAAACCTTTTGAAGTTATACCAATATTGTATTATTATTTTTGCTAAAGAAGGAACTTCATTTACAAAGCTTATGAAATTATCAGTTTCCGGTGACATTGCAAGAGCTACAACAATGCAGAGAATTCAGAACACATCCCATCTGCTTTATTTCAACAAGGATGGTTGCAATGCTTCATTGAGCAGAGTTCTGCTCTGCTGCCAGTGGGACTTGTAGATTCGATTCAGTCCTGACATGCCAGGGGTTGCCTGGACAAGTACATGAGAAGGAATTCAAGATCAGATTGTTGGATATTGCTATGGATTATTCTAGTTTTACACTGGAAATAAGTTTTTTACAAGGATTATTATAATTCAGTGCTTTGTCTCTTTACCACAGATCTGAAAAAAATTACTGAAGTAGGAATGCCTGTTTTCTCTTTTTCCTTATAGCAGTAGTATAATTGTATACTTTATATGTGTGTACTTATATAAGTGTACTTATTGTGTAGTTGTACTTTAAATGGGAGTTTTCTTGGCATTGCTACTATGGGGGCAATTCTAACACTTAGCTTCATGCTATGTACAACTTATGAAATTATAGACAAAATACTTGCAAAATTGTTAAGAAAAATTTGCAAGTATTCCTGATGTCTAAAGAATAGCTCCCCCTTGATCATCAGTTTTGGAGGCAACTTTTCTCATTGTGCAGTTGGTTGGAATTGAAGGACTTCACAAGTGTTCATTACTAGAGATAATAAAGCAGAAGGGTGCAAACATTTGATGTGAGCTGTGTTTCACTTATTTTTTAGAATGGTATCAGCTTTACATTTTGAAGAAGTACTAGCTAGCCATCAAATATACAGCTTACTTTACTGTAGTGCCTAAAGAAAATGTAAATGTGTGCAAGTCTGTCCTTTGCCAAATAGAGGCATAAATTGGCATGTGAATAGGTAATAGTTTGTACTTTTGCTCTGGTATAAATGCCATACAGTTCTGTGTTATCCTGCTCTTAGTTGTGTGAAGATGAGCAGTGGCACCTACTAACAGAAGTACCCTGCATACCTACCTTTTTGTATTTCTTCATTTGATAGACAACTGACTAGAAACAAGCTAAGTACCGTGGGAAAGTATCCTGCTAAATAACTGGTTATAAATGAGGGTGCCCAACTGCTAACTTCTTGCTTCATAAATGATGTACCTGGATTAGTTACTACTGAAGTACTGTCATACAGAACTTGCAGGTGAAGATCCAGGTCCAAGTGGAAAAAATAATGTTGGAAGCGTTTTGAGGAAACTTGACTCATTTGCTCCTGTTTTGGAAAAGAGAAAAAAAATCACATAATGGGGCTTAATAAATGCTCAGATTTACAGCTGCTGTTCTTCTCTTGGTCTTTCTAAGGATTTTTGTTTTGTTTTTCCTCCTGAATTCTCTTGGTTGGTCACTTTTTTTCTTTTGTTCTTTTAATCAGGTTTATGTACTGGACTGAATGGGGTGGTAAGCCAAAGATTGATAGAGCTGCTATGGATGGCAGTGAGCGGACTACTTTGGTACCAAATGTGGGACGTGCTAACGGCCTGACTATTGATTATGCTAAAAGGCGCCTGTACTGGACTGACCTTGATACCAACCTGATAGAATCCTCCAACATGCTAGGTGAGCCTCATAATGCAATGTAGAATTTCATCAAGCTCTTTTTTTTTTTTTTTTTTGTACGCAGCAGGCAGAGACCCAAATGTGATGCAGGAGTACAGTGTCAGGATTCTACATCAAATGGAGAGGGACCTTGTCTGTTTTGGAGAGGAGGGAAAGGACAGGATCTTTCTGAGAACCCTGATAATTTTAAAAATTAAGCCTTTTTCCTACTGCAAAATACATTCTTTTCCGTGAATGGCAAGTGGCATTAGCGTATTTCTGTGACAGGCTCTGAGATTTCATTTGAATATTGTATGTTACTTTATAATTTACTCTTGTAATGATGAAATAATAACTTAAAGTAATCATACGCTGACCTTTCGGTTCAGGGGCTGTGCTGAACAGAATATTGCTTGTCCCTATGTAATTCTGCTTTTTCTTTCCGTTCCTTTTTCAAACAGGCCTTGAACGTGAGATTATAGCTGATGACTTGCCTCACCCATTTGGCTTGACTCAGTATCAGGATTACATTTACTGGACAGACTGGAGTCGGCGTAGCATTGAACGAGCCAACAAAACCAGTGGCCAGAACCGAACAATTATCCAAGGGCACTTGGACTACGTTATGGACATCTTAGTCTTTCATTCCTCCAGGCAGGCAGGCTGGAATGAGTGTGCCTCAAGCAATGGTCACTGCTCTCACCTGTGCTTAGCAGTGCCTGTTGGTGCGTTTGTCTGTAGCTGCCCAGCTCACTATTCCTTGAATTCTGACAACAGAACCTGTAGTGGTAAGCCATAATGAATGAAAATGAAATGCAGAAGCACATGTGTTTAGTAACAGATGCAAGCATTATACTTGAAAAGAATAATTTTACAATTTTCTAATAATAAAATCCTACTGACTTTTAAGACAAGAGAGTATATTGAAAGAAATTCAAAAGTAGTCTTGCAACATATCAGTATCATAATTAAATAAGAGGAATGGCTGTTATTGAATCTTTTCAGTGGCTCATCTACATCTGTGTAAACAGGAAGGCTAAAAATGCTTTTGGTTTTGTATGCCTGTCAGACTCTATTCAAGTGCTTGCTTGCTTGTTTACATATCTCCTTATTTATTTCTACTCTTGCCTGACATAAAGGATACGTGATGGTTTGGTTTGGATTCTGGACTTTGTGCAGGTTTTAGGTGGTCAGGATTTAATTTTGTGGTAGCGCTGTGTTTTCTGGCTGCGGAGATGCTGATTAGATGCCACTCTCATACCTCAAAAAGTGTTTCTTCCTCAGTGAGGACAGGTTTAGCTTCACAGCCTCTCCACCAGTCTAACTTCTGATCTCAGTAGAGCCAAGGCCAATTTTTCTTTATTGCTGTGTGGAATACAAACTGTAAGGCCCCTCAGGCTGTGCGTAATTAGTTTCTAACCAAATAATGTATCCATCTCTCAATTGCTGGCTGCATAGTGAATAGTGAAGCTGTCATAATTTTGGCAGCCACACTGGATGGCTGATTTCCCCTCATGTCATTCAGATTAGTCAGTGGTTGAAGAGATTGATGGTACAGAGAGACAGATTGTATCTTGTCCACATTACGTATGAATAGAGAGATCCGGCTGTTGTTTTAAAGCCAAAAGCAGGACAGATTGTTCCAGGAATGCCACCTCATGCCACTTTTTAAAAACCGTTCTTTTCAAAGAACTGCTTTTCTGTCCCCAGCGTACCCTGTACTTCTCCATTCTTTTTTTATTACAATGGTAATGACAATGGCATGACAACGGGATTCTTGCACTCTTGACATACTCACATGTTCATGCAAGTTAGAGGCATGGCTGGCACCTCCCCGGTGATGACATGAAGGAATTTGACTTCCAGTGGAGAATAAGTAGAAAAATGATCAAAGGTCATGTTTTCATGTGAAAATGCCCTTAGAAACAAAGGAGTAAAATATGGGAAACTGTGAGCAAATATAACCGTTTCTTCATGGTACGGTTCAAGGCTCTTTGTGTGGTGTTAGGAGTTTTCCTCTGCTATATTCAAAACTGGGAACTTTCCAGCTTCTCATTGGTAGGTAGTTGGAGATTTAGGCTTCTCTGCTTCTTTTTTTTTCCAATATAATTGAAGAATTGTTTTAACTTTCTTTTGCCTCTTTTACTTGGCTTATGTACTGCTGACTGTTATTAGTCCAAACCCTGTCTAGAGGCCCTCCCTTTTGGATTACCATGGTCATGTGTGCATACATTCTCTTAATTATGGGAAGACCTAACTGCTCTGGTGAGATCAGACCTACAACCTGCTATGAAGTCTGAAGGAAGGATTACTTAGGAGACATGCTCATTGCATTCCATTTGCCTACCATAAAGGCAGTTAAAATATATAACTATTGGGAGGGAGAATGATGAAAACTGGGAAGGCATTTCTGAAATTGGTACTGTTTCAGAGATACAGAGTCTCAAGGGAAGGAATACTGCTGTTGCCTTTTATAGTGAGCCATCAATTAAAAGTTGTAAGCCAGGCAATCTTGGAAAGTGAGAGGTGTCTGGGCAAAAGTAGAAATAATTTTAGGTGCTTATGATACGTTTACCTGCACTTAAGCTTTTTTCCCTTTACATTCTTGATGAGAATTCTCATGTGTTCTGAATCCATTATTTTACTGTACACATTCATATAAACTAATCTTTCTTGTTTTGTGGTTTTGTGGTTTTTTGTTTTTTTTTTTTAACTTTCTTCTACAGTTTAGAGCTAAGTAGAAAGCAGTTTAAATTATTGGAGAAACACTTTGAAAGAAAATACAGGTTTTCCAGAAAGCAAAAATACATTGCAGTTAGGCCTGATTGTTACAGGATGTTTAGTTCTGTGTGTTAGTTACCAAGGAAACTCCTTTTTCTTTTTTCCAGCAGTCAGAATAGGTGTTCAAAGTGTATGCTAAAATAACAGAGCAAGGTGGTGTTCTTTAGGAGACTTTTGCTTCTTCCCATTTCCCAGTTACTGCCTTACCTGTTTTGCAGCCTTGTAAATGGGTGCAGTGTGCTACTGCTGAACTCACTCCAGACTTGTGCTAGAGAGAATTGATTGTACAAACTTCAGGGAGCCTTCAAATTGCATTTCTGGCTACTGGCTCTTGTGCCATCTTGCTCAGCAGTGGCTTCAGGTAGAGCATTATTGAAAAGAACCCTCTGAAAATGGAAAATGTTTCATCTGCCTCCGGTTTCTGACCCAGTTGTGTAATACAGCGATCATTTCTTTCCAACAATGTATTAAATGCTCTGTGCACTTATTGTAAGATACAGCTGGTAAACTATGGCAATATGGCATTTTTGCTGGGTATGTGGAGCAAAGTATCAGATTTGGTTTTTTTCTGATTGGATGTTATCATTCCCAGATAAGCACCTAGCAATAATAAAGATACATGTCATGATGTATATTTTACACAGATACAGTTTTTAGTGACCTTTGTAGACGATTATAGACTTAAGCTATTAAATAAGACAGGACTGCATCAAAAACAAAAATGGAAGCTTTATTCTAATTCCTTTTCATCTGTGAGTTACAGTGCTATTCAGGAATGACAGAAGAAGCTTACTAATGTTTATATTCTTGCATCTTTATGTTCTATTGTGTAGGGATATGAAAAGTACAAGAAAGAACTATCTTAACACACAATTATGCATAATCATAAAACTAATACACTCCATCAAAACTATCTAATAACACATGGTTATAGCTAAATATTAACTAAGCTATATTTTGTAAATGTTGTGAATTCATATAGTTCTTATGTATCTTAATTTTAACTTTATTAATAGAGCTCTTCACATGTATCTTTTTGCGGAATATTAGCAGATTTCTTGTCTCAGTTTACCGTTAGCCAAGGTCCTCTTGCAGATTCCATTGTTATCATTGAGGCCTCAGTCTTGGGAACTGCTTCCTACTCCTTAGTCTGAAAACCTGCATGGGTTCCAACAATATATAAATTTGAGAACAGCAAATACATTTTTTTCTAAAAATACAGCCGCACACACAGTTAAGAGATTTTCCTTTGAGTTAGTTGTTTCGTTCCAGTGCAGACGAAAAGGTTTGTGGGAACATGACTGAACTACTATCTATCTCTTTTTCTTGAAACCTCTAAATAAGCAACCAGTGCTGGCTTTTTCTCACCTTCCTCTGCTAGTAGAAGTGTACCTGGCAGAGGATTCAACTTCATGCAGAGAGCTGTATTTCCTTGAGACCCCTTTAGAAAGAAAATGGACAGTTCTTTGAGAGGCATGATTGACCATTCTTCTTTGAGGTGATTTTGACAAAAGTCTACACCTTCACTAGTCCTTTCACTTATGAAATTTATCTTTGCCTGTCACATCTATGTACAGACATTTATGGTAAAAACAGATCTTTGAAAGGCTTTTCAAACTCATCAGAAATTGGGATTTTTATGTATTATTTTAGGTTTTTGTTTGGTTTTCACAAAGGAAGAGGGAGAAGAGAAATTAAATAACAAGTACTGTCTGGTTATGTATAGTGGTTGTCATTCTTAAACATAAAAATGTCCAGTGTTATTGCTATGTGTAACCCTTTCACTCCCCCTTTCTTTTTTTAATCCATCAAGCTCCTACAACATTTTTGTTGTTCAGTCAGAAGAATGCTATTAATCGCATGGTGATAGATGAGCAGCAGAGTCCAGACATCATACTCCCTATCCATAGTCTCAGGAATGTTCGAGCCATTGATTATGACCCCCTGGATAAGCAGCTGTACTGGATTGATTCTCGGCAGAACATTATCCGGAAGGCACAGGAAGATGGCAGCCAGGTATCCTGGTGGTGATGGAATTACTAAACATTTGGCATGCCCTATGCCAAACAATGACTGATTGTATATGAATAATTTAGATACACAAGCTTCCTATAGGTTACTGTTACTTGGCAAAGTAAGTGGCATCTGGAGTTTTCTGGAGTTCCCAGTCAGTAAATCTGGAAGGTGCAGCAAGAAGTAAAACATGGAAAACCAAGGCCAACTTGAAAATACTGTTGTTCATAGTGCATTATTTGCTCAATGCTGTCTTATGTGTCTGGAAGCTGTTTGAAGTGTTTAAGAAACATGGAAGGGAAAGTTCTTGGGAGAAATGGGGGGTGTGAGTGAGAAGGTGTGACAGCAGGGTGCATGGGCAAGGACTCTAAAAGGGTGGGACTTCATGAGCACACTGCTATGTCTGGAGCCTCCCAAGTTCTGGTGCAGATAGGAAGAGAGCTGTTGTAAACTATGGGGGCACTGAGTGAGGAGTTTGAAACTAGTGACCTGTGAGAGATGTAACAAGCTTGGGAAAATGTATTTGAGGAATACAGAAAAAGTGGAGTAGGGTAGAAGTCAAAAGGTAATACAGGTTGTGTAGTTTGACCCTGGCTGGATGGCAGGTGCCCACAAAATATGTTCTGTCACTCCTCAGTGAGACAGGGGAGAGAAAATATAACAAAAGGCCCATGGGATGAGATAGGGGCAAAGACACACCAGTCACCAGTTACCATCATGGACAGAACAGAGTCGACTTGGAGAAATTAATCAAATTTATTATCAATCAAAATCAAAGTCAGATAATGAGACCTGAAATTCTAAAGACACCTTCCCCCACCCCTCCCTCCTTCCTGGGCTTAATTTTATTCCCAATTCTCTATCTCCTCCCCGCCAGCATAATGGAGAGACAGGAATGGAGGTTATGGTCAGTTCATCACAGGTTGTTTCTGCCATTTTCCTCCTCAAGGAGAGGAGTCCTTCCCCTACTCTAGCATAGGGTCCCTCCCATGGGATACAGTCTTCTCCAACGTGAGTCCTTCCCAGAGGCTGCAGTTCTTCATGAACTGCTCCAGTGGGTTCCGTTTCCACAGGGTGCTATCTTTCAAGAAGAGGCTCCTCCAACCTGGGTCCCCCAGAGAGTCACAGCCTCCTTTGGGCATCCACCTTCTCTGGCATTGGATCCTCCCTGGGCTGCAGGTGAATCTCTGCAACCCTGTGGTCCTCCATGGACTGCAGGGGCAAAGCTGCCTCACTGTGGGCTGCACCACAGGCTGCAGGGGAATCTCTGCTCCAGCGCCTGCAGCACCTCCTGCCCCTCCTTTCTCGCTGACCTTGGTGTCTGCAGGGCTGTTTCTCTCAGCTATTCTCCCTTCTGTCTCCTCTGGCCACATTTACGTCTGCCCAGTAACTTTTATTCCTTCTTAAATATTGATCACTACCACCATCTCTGATGGGCTTGGCCTTGGTCAGCAACAGGAAAGTCCTGGAGCCAGCTGGCATTGGCTCTATTGGACATGGGGAAGCTTTCTAGAAGCTTCTCACAGAAGTCACCCCTATAGCCCCTTACCCCTACCGGACTTGCCACACAAACCCAATACAATGAGGATGTGAGGTTGTGATGGCTTATTTATTTTCACATTTTAAAATAGATTTTTTTGTTCTGTTATATTGAATATGGGAAGAGTGAGAGACCAAGATGAACAATTCATAGGTGCTATATTCAGTTTAAGAATGTGGTTTCTCTTGGTGGGCTGTTATGATAGCTGGATGCGCTGAATGCCCTTCAGCCTTAACTCTTAATTTGGCAATGCTTTTAGTTTTGGAATATTTAAATAACACCCAAAACTAATCAGGCACCATGTTTTTGCCAGCTTTAGCATAATAAACAAATATAAGACTTACAGGCACACTGTTTCACAGAGGTGACAAGCCAAATAAAGTTAGGCAAATTTTCTGTTGAAGTCTAAATTGAGGATGAGGGGGTGGAAGCAGCTCACCTCAAAAGTATGTTTTCCAAAAAAGATTATGTAGGCCATGTTTAGTGATTTACTAATCCTCTTCAGATTTTTTGAAAAGTTCATGAAACATGTTCATGAAGTTCTTTCTAAAGATAATAAGAAAAAAAGGCTTATAAATTCTAGAAGTCTAGATCAGTAGAGGGCAAGAACTTTGAACTAGTAAGGTGTTAGCTGGAAATGCTCTGAAGTCACTGTTGTACACCAGCTGATGTCCTTTCTGTTTTTGGCAGTACTGCCTTCCCATTCACCCTTATGTCCCCCAAGTGAGATGGCAGCAGTGGGGGAGAAAAACGAGACAAGAATTTTAAGTGTTGTCTGTCCTCCCTTTGCCTGTGTTTTTATCCATTCAGCTGCAGCTTCAGGTATTAGTGGTGATGCATTTCTGTTGTAGAGTGTTAGATGTGCTGAGTTTGGGTCTATTCAAACTGAACTTAGAGTTGTCAAAAGAAGCAGAAGAAATACAGACCTTGGACTCTGGACCTTCAGTACAAAGACAGTTTGGACTTACAGGTCAAACTTGTGAAGTCTTATGAGCTGCCATCAGCTTAAAATGACTGCTGTTGCAACAAAGCATTAGGACTAAGTTTCTGTATCTTATCAAGGTGTTAGTGGGACAATAGAACCTGGTTCTCTCCTTACTTTGTGGTAGTATTTTGGCTGTCTCCTTTCTCTGAGCAGTACTTTGACATGGTACAGCCATAGCAAATAAAATCATTCATGTTCTATCAAGATTAAATGTTCTTCCATGTATTATTTATCTTTTCTTTGTAGAGCCTCACTGTAGTGACAAGTCCAGTTCCCAATCAGAACCTAGATATGCAGCCTTATGACCTGAGCATTGACATCTATAGCCGTTACATCTACTGGACGTGTGAAGCTACTAATGTGATCAATGTGACACGCCTGGATGGGAGACCCATGGGAGTGGTGCTCAAAGGAGATCAAGATAGGCCCAGAGCCATTGTGGTAACTCCAGAGAAAGGGTATGCAGCTGAAATAGTGATGTGGGAAAATTCAAGCTGAAGGTCTTGATAATCAAGTTGTTTTCTTGCTGAAACTTGGTATCTGTTTGTCAAAATAAAAACAACTTTCACATTTGTTAAGATGTATTGGATTTTTAGCAAAAATGTGGAAAGATCAAATAACTTTTTTTCTTCTAATCCTTCCTCTTCCAGATACATGTATTTCACCAACCTTCAGGATAGGTCTTCTAAAATTGAGAGGGCAGCTTTGGATGGAACTGAACGCGAAGTCCTTTTTTTCAGTGGTTTGAGCAAGCCCATAGCCTTAGCTATCGACAGCCAGCTAGGCAAGCTGTTCTGGGCTGATTCAGATCTGCGGAGAATTGAAAGCAGTGACCTTTCAGGTAGAGTAGCACTTTAATTCAGTGATTCATTTGTGTGGTGTGAGGGAATGCATAGAAAAGTGTCATCTTTTTCTTCCTACTATAAACAGTCTGTACTACAATTGTAATCACTCCCTAACTTCCAAGCCAGGGAATGTGCATGAATCGTGTGGCATGCCTTTATCCATGATTGCTATGCATGTTGTTTATTTCAGTTTCTCACTGCAAGACCTTCGTGTGGTTTCCCAAAGTTAGTTCATAAATAAATTGCAGCAGTTTGGGGAAGTGCAGGGAGAGGGTTGTTTTTAAAGACTTTTGTTTTGGTGCAGTAATCTGTCAATTAGAGGAAAGTTCCCCATTATTAGGAAAATCTGTCCTGTAGATTTCAAGCAGCAGGTGTCCAGAGTTTGCATGAGTAGAGTGTTGTTGTTGTTGTTGTTGTTGTTGTTGGCTAGACTTCCGAACTAAGATCTTGGGATAAGCCTGCACAATGGATTTTTTAGGTGAGGCACAGTGTGCGCGGAACTGGCCCCACCCCCTTTACTCTTGAGGTTCATCTTGCCACAGCCGAGTACACTCGGACGGCGACAGCGAGTTCCTTGGGATTCGAACTGGCATCCTCAGAGGAGGAGCTGGCTCCAGAGGCGGGGGCCTACGCCACTCGGCCAACGCCCGCCGCCTCTCAAGTGTAACATCTCAAATTAATATTAAGGAAAAAAAAACAACAGACAGAAAAGCAATAATGTCAGGTTGTTGAGCAATCCTGGGAGCCCACGTAGGTCAGCGCACCAGGGGTAGACCTCACCTTGTCCTCTCTGCCACCGAATGACACAAACGTGGCACTGCAGCCACGACTGCAACACAAGCTGGGGCAGGATGAGTAGAGTAGCAGGTGGCATAAAACACCACACTTTATTTCTCTTTGTTACCTGCCCAAAACTGAAATACCAGAGATGGAGATGGGTCTAAATTCCTACTCAATCTGGTTTTAATGATTCAGCTTTTCTTTTTTCTTAACTATGTGGTTATTACATCACTAATGTTGTATAGTAAAAGTTCACCATATTGTGAAGAACACAAAGAAAAATTATTCCAAAACCTCTCTTGCTTTTTGGCATTTGAACCACACTGATAATCACCATGATAAATTGCTAACTGCTGAGATGCATTCCTGTGCTTAGGAATGCTGATTAATAGGCTCTTTTGACCAATAGAATATTTTTTCTGCATGTTAGGTTCTTAAAAACATTCACAGTCTCTTGCTCTGTCAGCTCTGTAGATGCCAATACTCATAAAGCCAAGGACAGCTAGAATGCCTTTTATGTGATGCAGGTCCATCTTTTCCTTCAGGCATGCAGTTAGGACTTGATTATTCTGCCCAAATGGGAGATCTTATTGAAGTTAACGAGATTCTTCACATGATTAATGAGTTGTTTATAAAAAGAGGCTTGGAATTAGCTCCTTACCATGGAGATTAGTTCTCTTCCAGAAAAATCAGTGTGATTTGGAAATGTCTAGTGGTTCTGAGATTAAGTAAATTTTATTTGGAAATAGAAATAACTATGAGTGTGTCCTGATTTTTTGTGTTTATTTGGTTGGGTTTAAGTCTTTTGGTGAACGGTGTTGGTTGAGAGAGGATGGTGATGTCAGGCGACAAAATTCCTCGTAGTCATGTCTCACTTTCATATGATATTCCCAATAAAAAAGACTAGCACTCTGAGGAGTCATCTTCAGATTTTATTGTTGGTTTATGGAAGAAGGGATTTTAGAGTCTCGGTTTAGTCAGAAATAGTCATTTACACTTGGTCCTGAATATGAAAACTAAAGATTAAAACATTAAGGAAGTGAAAATTTTAAGCTTCTGAGCATGCTGCGAAGTGTCATGCTGATTGACATGGGCATGGCAGAGTAGGACCCATTTGGGTAGGTCAAGGTCTTAATTTTTGTATTCCTTACTGTCATCTTTGCATTTTGCCCTATTCCCATCTTATATTTTCTTTTCAAGATGAAGGTTTCTGTTTCTTACCTTTTCCCTGTTCAATTAGTCATGTTCGTGGGGGTATGCAGTTATTTAGATTTACTTACATCACTCAGTCGGTTAATTTCTACATCAGTCTGAGTATAACGTCCTTAAGAATCCATCAACATCTTTTTTTAATCAGACCATTTAGGGTGTGGTTCCAAAGTGGTGAGTAAGAGCTCAGTCTAGCTGATTTGAATTTTCATGTTCTGCTTTAGATTCTAATGCTTAGTAAATGTTTGGAGGATTGCTTCACTTCCGATCTCTGTGAGCATTTAGTAAAAAGGAAGTAAATATATTTTTCACCCTTGAATTTGTTTCTAAGTCATCATCACTGACATACTGTTGATTAAATTCTGAACAAGCAAAAAACCTCTTCTTGCTACTAAACAAAGAACAGGAATAGAACTTAAAATATAAAATCAGAAAATGCATGTGTCTTCTTTTTGTTATAGTATCTTGTGTAGGTATGGTAGAGAAGTAGATTTTTTCCCATGGTATTCAGTTATTGTAGTATATTTTTACAGAATAAAATATAACAATTTACTGGAAATCATTCCATGGATGAATAGTAAAACTATTGTCCGCTGGAGTAAAAGTTAAAAATAAACCCAGATATCTGAAATACGAGGATTTATGTGTAAATTTTCAAGCTGTAGCCTAAGTGTAGACTGTGTGATATTGTTTCAGCTTTCCAAAATGGAAGCAGATTCTTTATGTTCACAAGTAATTTTTGCCCAGAACCTGAAAAATTGAATATTGGAATGTGAACGACCATGTCATATGCTAAATTGAGGAAGCATGGATTAAACCTCCCTCCTGAGCCCTCAAGTTTTGACTAACATATTCATCTTATGTGTGAGATACGAAGTCTTCACTGTCTTTGGACAGTCTTTAATAATACCTTTAAAACAACTGTTGAGTTTAAAGAAACTCAGGAAAGTAAGTCTTCTCCAGAAAGAAAGGAACATTCTCAATTTAGCATGAATAGCTTAGTGAAGGTAATGTAGTTGAAAGAAAAGAATATGAGGAAGCCAGAAATCAAGTGTTAATCTCATAATTAATGTGAGAAATACTAACTGCCTTGGATTTCATCTTGGATTAGTTAGCTCAAGCTAATGATCCGTCTTCTTATTCCCTGTTGTATGGCAAGACAAAACAATTGATCTCTCTGAAAAGGAAAGGAAGAATGAAAAGAATTACCAATTTCTATAATATTGGGAAAATACTGGAAAGGTTCCAGCTGAGCTCCCAAATCCAGATGCTTCTTAAGTACAGTAGATGTTTTTGAAGCACAAAAGCACATCTTTTTGATGAAAGCAGAAAAAAAACTTGATCATCTGAAAAATGCATTAGTCATGCATCAGAGGGCCAATGATTGCTTGGGGTTTTGTCGTAGGCTTGCCTGGTAGTATAAAAGTAGTGAAAAATAGTGGTGCGACTAGTGTAGAAAATGTTTCTGATAGTATTTCAGTTTATTCTAGTTGAACTACACCACTCTTTCCCTTCTGCAGGTGCTAACCGGATTGTTTTGGAAGACTCTAATATTTTGCAGCCTGTTGGACTAACTGTATTTGAAAACTGGCTGTATTGGATTGACAGGCAACAGCAGATGATTGAAAAGATTGATATGACTGGTCGAGAAGGACGTACAAAGGTCCAAGCTCGTATTGCACAACTTAGTGACATCCATGCTGTGAAAGAACTCAACATTCAGGAATACAGTAAGTGCAGTCCCTGTTTGCAGGTGCAAACAGTGCCTGTGAAACTCAAGCCAAGGAATGACTGCAGAGTCATGAGCTTCTTTTGCCTTGTTGCTGACCAGCATCAGTGCAGATCAAAGAGACCAGAAGTTGGTATGATGTTGTCTCTGTACATTGTCATGGTGCTGTTAAGGTTGTTTCCTTCAGGCAATTGGCAATGGACTGAAATCTGTCACAACCCCAGCATAACATGTTGTTGCTGATTACAACTTTATTGGTAGTCCCATGCAGACATCTGGCATTGTAGTGTCTCTGGACATGGTGGAAATATCCTGTTATCCCTAGAAGAGGATTTTCTGGATCATGCTAGGGAATTGCTGTTAGGTGTTCATTTAGGCAAGCACAGCTCTCAAGGCTTTTACTAGCAGTAAGTGTTTCAATGGACTGCCTCCCTTGAAGGCAAAGTGGACAATTTTTTGTGGTGGTAATTCATATTGAACATAAATGACAGAAGAATGTTGCACTAGACAAGAGATGTGTATTAAATAACAATTCGTATTGAACATGGCCACACTTGTAAAAGTTTTCTGTTTACCAGGTCTTTTCCCACACACACACACTCTTGAAATCATGGGAGGTGGATAGTAAAAGCAGTGGAGTTGGCAGTCATCCTAGAGAAAATAGGCCTGGTTAGTAAGCTCTGGTGCATGCCTGGGAGAAATACGTAGAAAAATGTCTGGGGATGTTTAATTAAAACATCAATGCAGATTACTTCTAGTTTTGTGTGCTCTTAGTCTCAATAATATTTGTTGGGAGTTCCAAGAGAAATATGTTGTCCTTATTAAACATTAAATTGAAGAGACATATTTATCTAGAGCATGTTAATTTGAGTTTTGGAGACAGCGTGGAAGCTTCAGAATTCATAAATTAGAATGGTCTTTGATAGAGAAAAGGAAGTATGGAATCCAAGACATCTTTTTGTATTACTAATGCTACTATTTGCTGCAGAGAACTAATTCTACCTCACACAAGAAGGAAAATGTTTTGAGTACTGTTTTAGCAGACACCATGTAACAATTCTTGCAGTGGTTTCAGATCATGGACAGTTACTATTGTGCTTTATAATTATTGATGTGCATAAAGGGAAAAATATATATAAGAAAACAGTAAAAAATCTATGAAAGAGTTGTAATCCTCTCCCCAGGGGGAGGGAAGGAATGAAAGGAGTCCTGTGGGCCTAAAGAAATCACTGAAGAGTAGTAGAAGAGGTGGGGATTTCATGTCAGTCCCTGTCTTTCTTATTTTTAAAATCATAGGACAACATCCTTGTTCTCAAGATAATGGTGGCTGCTCACACATTTGCATTGTGAAGGGCGATGGCACCACACGCTGCTCCTGCCCAGTCCACCTTGTTCTGCTGCAAGATGAGCTTTCCTGTGGAGGTAAGTCTTTCCCATGCTCTGTGTCACTGAGCTGTCAGCTTCGGGGTTGTGGGGTGTCTCCATCTTTGGGGCTGGCTTCTGAGCAAAAAGAGTGTGCACCAGGTGCTTTTACACAATTTTACACATTACCTTTTTTTCACCCCCTCCAGCTAAATCTATAAGAACTGAGAAGGAGTAAGGGAAGAGGAAAAGTATCACTAACTGACTGTTGAATAAGGATTTCTGTTCACCCTTTCTACTTAAGACTACTGAATTATTTCAACTTCATTTTTTTATTACTTAATAACTCCATATGTTCTCCTTTTTCCTATAGGGGTAGATGCTTACATTCTGGCATATTGCACTGTCTGTGCCATTTTATTCTTCTCTGTTGTCCTCCTCAAGCTCATTCTGCATGTGTCTTTCTGAACTTCAGTCGCAGAAGGGCAAGTTGCCTCCTCCATGGTGATACAGTCACTATAACCCACACCGTGGGGTCTCCAGGGGTGGGGTTGAAATGGGGGAGAGGAGAGGCAATTTGGTACTTGGTTCTCTTTGTGCCACCATATTAAATGGGTTATTATGCAATCATCTTGCTATCGAAGCAACACATGGTCTCACAATGGAACAAGAGCTAACATAATCCAAGTATGTTTTCTCAGAGCAAGTTTAATACCAGGGCAAAAAGTAGGGGGAAGAAAGAGGGATTTAAAAAAGGGGGAAATTTCCACACTTACTGTATGAGATTAACAGTTAATGTAGTAAGTGTTAAATAACAGGTAACAGATGTGTTGAGGTTGCGGAACTTGACTAGATGGAGGAATTTTTTGTTTTAAAAGATTTTTGACTGAACAGAATGGTCACAGTGCACCCAAGTATTACATGCATTACATCCTTTTAACATTTTCTTTGCAATGACTGTCAAGCATTAAAAAGACAATAAGCCATTGGCTATGAGTACAGTGTTGTTGCAGGAAAGGAGGAGTAGAGAAATGTGATGACTTTAAATGAAGAGTTGAAGGGAAGGGTATAGGAGTCTTAAATGGGAAAGGAAGAAAATAATTGTGGTTTATGTGCATGTTTCTCTGTTCATTTTTTTATTTGTCTGTCAAGACCCAATTGATGTGAGCCTTCATCAGTCACACAGGGCTCAAGATCTGCACAAATGACTGTGGAGGCTGTAGGTGTGGCAGTTACCTTATCAAATGGCATGTTTATCAGTTGAGCTCTTGTCCTTATCTGTCCCCATGTCCTGTTTGTTCACCTGGATTTTTAATTTTTGTTTGTTTGCTTGATTTTTGAAGAACCACCAACATGCTCCCCTCAGCAGTTCACCTGTTTCACAGGTGAGATTGACTGCATCCCAGTGGCCTGGCGCTGTGATGGTTTCACTGAGTGTGAAGACCACAGTGATGAAAAGAACTGCCCAGTGTGCTCAGATACCCAGTTCCAGTGTGAAAGTGGACAGTGCATAGACAGTGCCCTCCGGTGCAATGGAGAAGCAAATTGTCAGGACAACTCAGATGAGAAGAACTGTGAAGGTACAGAGGATACTTCAAAGTGTGGTGAAAACAGAACTGTCATAGGGACGCTATGATAAATGCCAATGTTACTACTGAGTAGGATTTGGAAGGATACATGGTTTTGCTAGTTTTTAAACTGGTCTGTTAAATGGAAGATATTTTGTAACTCCATACTTTTGTTTCTCTACCTGTGAAGTGGAAATTAAGCCTGATCTCTGGCACAGTAGTTTAAACACTGTGAAAAGTACTATTAAAATGGTATGATTTTAGTGGTATCTGGGAGTGAACTACAAAGTGAAGCAAATCCTTGTCACAGCTTTTTGTGTACCTTGTACCAAGTGAAGGTCTTGGGATTGTTTATTTTACAGTACTTGAATGAGTTTTTCTGAGTAAGCAAGAGTGAGAAGCAGATGGAGACATCATCTTCCTATAGAGCACAGCAAAAGAGTATTTAAGCCATAATTACAAAGGGAAGTACTATTGGCAACACAGTGAGAATTAGGTGCTTTTATTTTTGGAAAGGACAGGTTTTGCTGATGGAATCTGAACTACTCTATCACTATACAATGTGAAACATGAGCAAAGTCATTCTTGCCCCACTGTGCAAGTTGTGAAGAGACAACTTGTAAGTCTGAAAGGATGCTTTTTTATATTCTTTCAGTACATCTTCCTTCTTTGAAGAGACTGTTGAAGTGTTTTTAAGTTGAGACTAGATTTCTTTCCAAAAGATGTGCTTCAGCTCAAAAAAACCCCCATACAGACTAATGCAGAAATTGCTGTGTGATAAAAGGTGATGGTTAACCAGTTGAGATTTTGATGTCTGAAAATGTGTTGTGTAAGTTAGCTTCCCAGTTGTTCACCCAACAACTGGAAATGTTAGACTAGGGGCTATTTATTACCATCAAAGTGACCCTGTTATTCAGAGTATTCAAATTGATTACAAATAAAAAAGCCCGTAATTTAACGTTTTAATTCAACTGAAGACAATTTCTGGATTTATGAGAAACAGACAGGAAGCCTGTAGCACTTTTTTCCCCAAAGTGATAGTTTATTTTTTGAGTGTACTGGCAAAGCTTCAGTTCTATATTCTGTCTTTCAGTTTAAAAACATAATGTCAAAATATATTGTCTTATGATCAAGGAGTTTTCTGGATTACAGGAGGAGCACAAGGACAGTGTGAAACCACATTTCTCTATCTTAAACAATTTTATCATTATGGTTTAGCAGATTTAATTTTAATAACTTAATTCTTCTCTCTTATATTACAGTAAATGCTTAGATTTGGAGATTCTTATAGTAATTTTGCAGTAACCATGTCCTGGGATAAGTGCCTA
Organism: Formicarius rufipectus; assembly: GCA_013399695.1. NCBI lineage: Eukaryota > Metazoa > Chordata > Aves > Passeriformes > Formicariidae > Formicarius > Formicarius rufipectus. The sequence goes on along the minus strand of VXAU01005542.1, from coordinate 62,118 downwards.
TGATCTCAATGGCCTTCTGCTTCTGAGTTATTTTAGATGAGGTAACTTTGTCTTGTAGTGTACTTATTGTAAGTAGGCAGTAAGGACCATGTATGCAATGTTCACTGTCCTCAACAGAACACTAAATCACTTACTCTATGTGGTTCACATGAGGGACTTTGTGTGCTACTGGCTACTTTCAGAAATTAAGATTGCAGCACTCTAGGTTCTCCCAAGATGCTCCTGATTGTCCACTTTGGTGTCTTTGTTTCTTAATAATTTTAAAGAGGTACTGACTCTTAGTAATTTGATTTAATTTAATTTGGTACTGACTCTTTGTGGTGGTTTTCACCCAGCATCCACCCAAACCTCCAGGCCCCTCCTTTTTCCAGAGTGAAAGGAAAAGGAGGAAAAAAAACAACAAAACACAACAGCTGAGAGATTATGGCAAAACAAACTCAGAGTGGCTAAATACTTAAATTTATTACTAACAAGATAAGAACAAAAACTAAAAGTAAGAAAACTGAAAAATAAGAAATAAATCAGTCTTTATCAGTTTATCCTCCCTTTCTCCAGCAGTTCAAGGGAGCAGGGAATGGGGGGTTTGTAGTTGGTAGTTGTTTCTGCCATTGCTCTTGGCCTGTGGGTCACTCCATGGGGTGCAGTCAAGTCTCTGCACCCCGATGGTCTCTGTGGGTGCAGGGGGACAACGTGCTCCACCATGGTCTTCACCATGGTCTGCAGGGGGGCCACAGCTCTGAGTACTTCCTCTGATTCCATGGGGTCCCTCCCATGGGAGACAGTCCTCAATAGACCTCTCCAACGAGTCCACCCCCTGGGCAACACTTCTACCAGGGGAAAAGCCTGCTCCAGCCTGGGTCTCCTTCTGCACAAGTCATGGCCACAAGTCTCTTTCAGGATCTCGCACCATCCTGGGTCTCCCACAGGGCAACAGCTCCTTCAGGCATCCACCTGCTCCTCCATGGACTGCAGGGCGGTCCCTGTACCCTGATGGATCTCCATGGGCTGCAGGGAGAGGAGGAGGGGGGGAGGAAATAGCTTTCAGTGCTTCCCCGCCCCCCCGCTCCAGCATGTGGTCCCTCCTTCGCCTCCTCCTGCACTGACCTTGGTCTCTACATTGTTATCTCATGGCTAGAATTTTCCAACTGTGCAACACTCCTAAATTCTGAAGTATGTTATCACAGAGGCATGACTATGATTCTTAATTGATTCAACTTTGGCCATCAGCAGGAAGTCCTTCCTGCACCTGGCTGTCATTGGCTCCACAGGACAAGGGAAGCTTCTAGCAGCTTCTAAAAGATGCCACCCTGGTAGCCCCCCATTCTACTAAAATTCAGCTGCAGAAACCTATGACACTCTTGGTGTGTGTGTGTGGTTCTTTTTGCAGTGCTTTGTTTAACTGATCAGTTCCGCTGTGGCAGTGGGCAGTGCATTGGAAAAAGCAAGAAATGTGATCACAACCTGGACTGCAGTGACAGCTCAGATGAGCAAGGATGCTGTAAGTGTATTACCTGAGACTAGAGATTTTGTTGCAGCTCCAAAATTTGTTTTTCACCTTCCCTACAAGTTGGATTTTATTCTGTCAACCAAACTGAATTAATTGTTCCCAGAACTAAGGCTCCTTTTCATAATTACTATCATGCAATTAATGCACAATGTGGTGGAATGGAAATAACAAAAATAGTTAGTATTCTGACCAAGTAGTTTCTGAGGCAAAGAAGGCTATTTTTTCCCCCACTTACCTTTTTAAACTTTTAAAAGAAATAAAAGGTTTGTTTTACAATAATCTGGTAATATGCTGAGTTGGTGCAGTGTTAAAACCTATCACCATGAGGCTTTTATATATAGCTGCTCTGTTTCATGGTTTTCTCCTCCAGAGAATTAATGGCAGGTGCTTTTAGAATCAGAGAAACACTCTGTTTATAGAGTAAACCTTCTAAAATTTTCTTTTCATCTTGAAAAGGTGTAATTCTGAGCTTGATACATGATTTGTAACATGTGATATTTCCTACCTTGAAATCTCCAGGGCACTACAAGAATACCATTGCCTTTAAAATTCCAACTTGAAAGTTCATTTTCACTGTTAGTGCTTTAAAAGACATTTTAAATAGGGACATCTCTTCTTGTGTTAGAGATTCATATATCACAGTTGACAAACATGAGTAATAGTAGATGTTCTGTCATGCTACCAAGTTACTAGTGATATTATCATAGACTTCTGTTGTTACCTTACTGTAGTTAATATGTTTTCCAGTTTTGTAAGAGAGGATGGGAAATTTACACACCCAGAATAAGATTGCAGTTGTCACCATCCCTCTTTCAGTATGATCAAGAACTCTGTTTACTTATCTCTGTAGACCGTGGCAAGCTGGTTAAAGTGTGGGTTTGGTGTTCAAGGAGAAGAAAATGTGTTGAGTAGAAAACTTTCAGTAACGCACAAAGATGTAAAACACCAAATAGAACAGGAAAATACTTTAGTCTGCTTCTGTTGTCAAATTCATGAAGTACAAGCAGGGGATTGTTCGTAACTCCCAGAAATGTCATTGCTTAGAATTGGTATTGTAGGGAAAGCCACTCATTTTGACTGTTGAGTAATTGTTTTGGATACAGTTTCCTCATAAGATCATCTCTCAAACAGATGCTCAGTTATATTCATAAAGGTGTGTCAGATGTGTTGTAGGTTAGGTAGCTTAATAAATTGCATCAAACCCAAAATTCATCACTACTGAACAATAGAGGTGATGCACTGGTGAGAAAAGGGATCATCAATCTGTCACACAGAGGGATAACCTAGGTGCTTGTGTGATGTGAACAGGTGTGACATGAAAAGTAAGCTCTCATTATCTTAATGACAAGAAAAAGCATAACTGGAGTTATCTGTCCTGTTTGGTCCTCCCATGTATTAATTTGAAAATTTTGTTGTTGTCTGCCTACAGAAAAGGTCTTTTTTTCCCTGTGTGAAAATATGTAAGAAAAACTGATGTTGATTTAAACTTTCCTGGTCTGATTTTCCTTTTCCCTGCTAGACACAACGGAGGAACCTGCGCCACAGCCCAGCAACACGATAGGCTCCATCATTGGTGTAATCCTTACAGTTTTTGTGGTTGGAGCAATGTACTTCATCTGCCAGAGGGTACTGTGCCCACGCATGAAGGGAGATGGCGAAACAATGACCAATGATTATGTGGTGCATGGACCAGCCTCTGTACCTCTAGGTTATGTGCCTCACCCAAGCTCTTTGTCAGGGTCTCTTCCCGGTAAGTAAATGGTGTGATCATTATCCTGTTCCTGGGTATCACACAGTTGTACTACATGCACAGTTCATATATGGACTGTTGTGCATATACATACAGGAAATCTCTGTTCCACGTGCACACTTCTTGGAAGCTGTTGGAAGTCAGGACTGTCAAGGCTTTTTGCTGTCCTTCTTTATAATAATGAACTGGTATTTTATCTATGCTATTCACAAGCATTTAGGTACTTAGCAGAACCATAAGATCAAATAGATGCACATAATGTGGGAGTGTTCTTTTTTTGCCACTAAAGAATCCTCTTATGGACTATTGTAGCATCAGCGAAGTGTCATGACAGTACAGGGTAAAGATATACAGAATTATGTTCATTGGACTTTTAACTTTATGTAATCTTGATAGGTTTGTAGATTCAGTTTGTATATGTGTGAAACTTCTTGCAAAGTCTGTCATGGCCACATGGCCAATAACTGTGATCTCAACTTATTTTGTTTGGTGATGTTTCTAACACAAGTCCAAGCACACTTTACTGTTGTTTGGGAAGTAAGACTTAACCACAATGTTGCATTTCATTTATATGCATTGCTTCTGTATATATTGATTAAATACATTCTGTAACTTGTGGTTTTGGATCCAGCAGATTCCTTTCAGAACGGAAGTTCTGTGAGGCTGTTACAGGATAAAAAATTGCATTGTGTAATAACCTGCATAAAGACTCTTTGAGCAGAATTTTCCACATTATTTTGAGCACAGTAGCATACCTGTCCATTTCCTGCTTGGACTCTGTGCCAGTGTGCTTCAGTCTACTAGAAAAAGCTCACTTAATGCTGTCAGAATGAAAGAACAAGAAACCCTCTCTTCTCTTGCACAATTTCAGTTGCTCAGTTGAGGCATTTAGTCAGTTTCATGGTTTACTTTGAGGCACAGAAATAGTGCCTGAATGCCTGTTCTCTCAAGTCTTTTCAATCCATTCAAAAGAAAGAAATGTGGTTTTCTTCACATAGCTTTAGTATAGGCCATGCCAAGTCCTGCAGTTGAGTAGCTGATGCACAAAATCAGCATGTTTATTCCATGACGGTCTTCATTTCTGTTGCCCACCAAGGAACACTGAATTTGTTTTTAGTTCCAAGATGATTAATTTTGGTTCTACAAAGAATTGAATATTGACATATATCTTTGGTCTTCAGGTATGTCTCGAGGCAAATCTGTCATCAGCTCCCTAAGCATTATGGGAGGGAGCAGCGGACCACCCTATGACAGGGCCCATGTTACTGGAGCCTCTTCCAGTAGTTCTTCAAGTACCAAAGGCACTTACTTTCCTCCAGTAAGTCGTTCTCTTATTTGTAGACCCATAGTAACTTTGGGGAAAGTGACAGCATCTTCCTGAGGATAATTAATTGACAGATTAATGTTTTGGCTTAGATTTCTAGCCTAATAAACTTATTTCAATGTAGAGTAAGTGATTTTGAAAGGGAAGGAAGATGAGATTGTCTTTTTCCAAAACAGTCTAGAAATTTTCTCTTAATTTAAAAAAGTTGTGAGAGAGCTAAAGTGCCAGAAAAAAATGTTAGATTGAATGTCAGGGGAGATGAAAAAAATCCCTGTAAATGTTAAGCAGCTCTGGCAGAGAGATTTCCTTTCATTATACTCTACCACATGCCTCTGAAAGTAAAACTATTGTTCATTCTGTATAGATCTTTCAAGGAATTAAGTTTTTGTGTCATATGTCTTAATAGTGACAAATAAGTAAACAAATGTTTTGCAGCTCTGTAAGATCCCTCAACAAGGATAGTGTGCTGCACGAGAGACTGTGTAAAAGTTGGTACCAGCCCTAGAAGGCTTCCCGTCTCTTCTCTTCTAGCATCTATGGTGGTTGTTTTAGATCTTTTTATTAAATTCACCAAGCCACTGTCGAGTAGTTAAGAGTTATATACTTGGTCAATGAAGCTGAAATCTTCAGCTGTCTGCTGTCAGTTCCGAGAATTAACTGATCATGCTTTAAATCGACTTTAAATTAATCCAGATACTGTATTCAGTAAGAACATGCCTGGATAAGGAGAGAATCCTTGCCTGGGATAGCATACTGCAAGTATTATAAATGGAATATTATTTGGGGACTACAGCTAACAGGAGTAGATATCTGCCAGTTTGCCTGGAGTAGTGGTATCCCTAGTGGCAATCTAGTATTGAACACCTAGCTTCAACTTCACCTTTCAGCACTGCTTATATCAAAATAGCCACACCAGTCAGCATTTTTTGAGAAGAGCTTAGTAGTAGCTAATAGGAATGGCAACAAATGGCATTTCCAGTCTGTTAAAAAACTGGGGAATAATGAAAAGAAAAATCTTGTTTGTTGGGAGGGCTATGCATCCAGTTCTTTATTTAAGGTTCCTATTGCACAGTGCTAAAAAGAAAAATTATAAACTGATGTTTTCTCGAGTGTACTTTGTATTGTTTGCTTTTAACTGTGGCTTTCCCCCTTTTTTTTACTCCTTAGATTTTGAACCCACCACCATCACCAGCTACTGAACGTTCACACTATACTATGGAATTTGGTTATTCTTCAAATAGCCCATCCACTCAGAGATCCTACAGGTAATTACTATTACAATAACTTCTGTCAGGATCAAAGAGCTAGTGTAGAAAATGCAGAATAAAGACAGCCTCTGCTCTGTAAGAATTGCAATCAAAGGCCCTAATTCTGCAAGCACTAGACTAGTGCTTAAATGAGTTCACATGTATCAAGTCACTGATGTGTATGTACAAGTACTGTTTTAGGTAAATCATAGGCTGACTGGGTTTAGTGATACATCTCTTGGGTATATTGCTTTAGGGGGAATGACAACTCTCACCACAAAACTAGATAAATGCCAAAAGAAACATAATACTGTAATAACTGAGCCAAAAAATACCCTGAACCTTGCCTTTTTATAGGCTTCTGTCAAAAATAATTTGTTATGTAATTATCAGAAATTATAAACAAAGATTCTGTGGAGAAAAAAATGGCAATATAAAGGAGGTCAGAAGTAACATTTAATATTGTGATCCAGATAAAGGACAGAATTTCTTGTTTGACGTATTAAGGGTTAATACCTGGAAAAGGGGTGGGGCCAGTTCTGCGCACGCTGTGCCTCACCTAAAAAATCCATTGCGCAGGCTTATCCCAAAAATCTTCATTCACGAAGTGTAGCCAATGACAACCGGAAAAGGTTGCCAGCCCTTTGCTTATTTTCTCTAACTAGGATTTATGGGCATGCATGCTTTATCTCTGTTTACTTGAATGTATCTTTCTTACCTTTCATGTAAGAATGCTGCAAGTTACTAAAAATATAGGGACAGACCCCTACTATCTAAGGGTGCAAATATTCCTCTCCCAAATCACCAGTAGATCTGGTCAATGAGAAGAGAGTGCTGTATTTGTCTATTGAAAGATATGCCTCCCTAACACAGAGTTTTTGGGGGCTTTTGGATAATAAGGTTTCTGGGGCGGAACAGACGTCCCTTCTCCATTAGCAGAAAATACAGTCTCTGCTATGCGCAAGGTCCAACCAGATGTTTATAATGATCCCTTGCAGCAATACAAAAAAACCTTGTAAAATTAGAAGTAATTTTCTAATTAAAGGAACCTAAATTTTGGTACCAACATGAGTCCTGCTGATCATAAGTTAGCTAATGTGACTTTTAGTATGATAAAATGGTATTAGGGGTGTTAGCTAATGTGACTTTTAGTATGATAAAATGGTATTAGGGGTGTAGCATAAGGTTCAGTGTTTTCCAAATGCTCTCCTGCCCAAAAATAAACATCGATCTTGCTGCTACTGATCTTATTTATTTCCTAATATACTGACTTGACTATAGGGAAGCTGCATCCTCATATATCCCCAACAACTCACTGTAATACTGGAAGTTGTAGCTACCATGCACTTCCTTTTCTAATTTGTTTCCTTGAAAATATCTTGGGTTCGTATTAAAAGTTGTTTTGTGGTACCAGCCTTTGAGAATATCATCCTAGTTACTGCTCTAAGGAATGATTCTCCTGACTGCTATGAATGTGCCAGGTAAGTCTCCGTAGAAGTTTGTATCCAGCAATTGCATAATACAAACAGAATATCTTCTCCATGTAATTGCAACACAGCTATAACACAGGTGCACACCTGTCCCCTTCCTGTCCCACTGTCTAAGGAGCAACTTTTTCTACCTCAGTTATGTTCTTAGGGAATGTGTTGTCTATAGATCATTAATAATTAGCATCACTTTCCCTAGTTGCTGTAATTTGACTGACACTGTAATGTGCGTAGTCAAAGCTGGGGCATTCTGCAGGGAAGTTAGCAAGAGAGGAGAGTGTGATGCTGTATATGACTGCAGAGAGATTGACCTGCTTTCTGTTCCCACTTTAGCTTATGCCACCCTTGCTTGTTTGTGGGCACATTGCCCAAAATGCATGGTCTTTCTGTATGCTGACCCTTTTTTACCCATCAATCTCCCCACTGCAGCTACAGGCCTTACAGCTACCGGCATTTTGCACCTCCCACGACACCCTGCAGCACAGACGTCTGTGACAGTGACTATGCCCCCAGCCGAAGGGTTACGGCAGCGACAGCCAAGGGTTATACCAGTGACTTGAACTATGATTCCGAGCCCGTCCCTCCACCACCCACCCCACGCAGCCAGTACCTGTCAGCAGAGGAGAACTATGAGAGCTGCCCACCTTCCCCATACACAGAGCGGAGCTATTCCCACCATCTCTACCCACCGCCACCGTCCCCCTGCACCGACTCCTCATGAGGGGGAGCCCCCCCACCCCATTATCTGCCTCCGCTGTGAAAGTGTAAATACAAAATACTCTACTGGGGAGGGGGGAGAGGGAGCTCTCAGCGAAGGACGAGGTAGAACAGTGTACAGTTAAATGTTATTAAATAGGTTGGAGGAATGCTGAAGATATTTGTACAGAAGAATAAAAAAAGGATATTTATATATTTTCTTAAACAGCAGCTGCTGCTTGTGCTATAAGAAGAAACAATTTTGTGTAGAAGAACCCAGACATTTGTACAAAAAGTTTTTATTTTTGCAAATGAAACACAAAAACATGCCTTAATCCAGTGAAGTAACTGAGCATTTAAGGAAATGGAAGGACTGGGATATGTTACTTGTCCAGTGAGGTGATATGTGGAGTTTGTCAATACCAAAAATATTTGAAGTAATTAATAATAAAGAAGTCCATCTCAGAGCAGCATATCATATATACTTGGAAGTAGCCAAATAGCCTCTTTGTTAACTGCAGAGGGCCAACAATTAAAGACAAACTTGAAAACACAGTCAGGATAGATATTATCTTGTACAAAGGGCTTTGCCTTCTACAGGAATACAGCAATTGTAGCAGTGAATCCAGAAAAATAATCAGTTTTTTTAATGAATACACCTCTGTTTTTCCTTAATGCAGTTAACAAATTGGAGTATTTAGAGCTCTCTCCTTGCTTCTGGAATTTCAGTGTTTCTTTTGGGATGTATTTTAAAGCTGGTTTTTGTAATCCTGATTAGGTTTTCGTATCTCTTCTGCATCCATTCTTCCTGCCTGTGTCACTTTAAATCATTATATTCTTATTTAAAGTACTGCTAGAACTGGGCTGCTGTAAATTCTGTTTTTTCTCCTAATTAGCCTTGTCATGCAGTGACTATCATGCTATACATTGCCTTCTTTCTTTTGCCAGCATGGTAGGATTCTGTTTTGTGCCAAGTCAGTATGATTTTCACCTAATTGACAAGGGTAATGTGCATAGACCTGAGTGATTTTTAGTCCCTTAAAATGGAAAACCTTATTTTGACCTAGTGCCCACAAAATGTCAGTTATTTTTGTACCACATATAATATAGACAGCATATTTATAAACTATAAATTTAACCATGGATTGTTAGTTTTACTGTAAATGAATAATATATCCTTGCAGTACTTCCAGTGTATATTGATATAACAGTATTCAAATTATATATAAATAAATATATATATATATATTAATTTTTCCTACTAAGGGAGCATTTAACTTTCAGTGGAGCAACTTTCCATAAAAAAATAGATGTTTTCATCACTGAAAGGGGTTCCCCTGCTCATATTTTCTTCTTGTTAGGTAAAGCCAGTTTCTCAGTATGATTTTGACATACCTCCTCTTTTGCGTGGTGTGAGTTTAATATTTTAGTATTAACCACTGTGAATGTCAAATTTTAAGATATTCTTCACAAAACCATTTTATATTCACATCTCTATTTTTGTATATTATCATATTTAGCCCCTTCTCCCATCAGCCTCACCATGATGATTTTGACAGGGAGACTGTTTAATCAAGTGAAAACATTATTTGTGTAGGTTAAGGGGAAACCTAGGGTATTATTAACTCTTCTTAGACTCCAGTGCAGTGCTCTGCTTTGATTGTAGCAGAGCTCACAGTATACCTAGTCTTATATGGCATTATGCATTTGCACCTTCTGTTGGCATCAAATCCACCAAAGGTGCTCAAAGACAGGCCCCCTCTGAGTTTTCTCTCTCAAAAGGTCCTGAGGAGCTTCTGCCTCCTCACCTTTGGGCATATTATGGGGGTAGCAACTTTCCAGAGGCACCATTTGTTGTTTGTTTCCTAGCCAGTTTCAACTCAAAGGGAAATAATCTGAAAATATGGCATGAGTTTTAATTCATGCTGTTGATAAAATTAGTGCCAAGTTATTCTTGCTAGCTGCCACTCATCTGGAGTGCCGAATCCTCATTTGGTTTCAGCTCCAAGGAAAACTGTGTCACTGGGATTCCATCTGTAATAAGGGGTCTTTCCTAGTAATCCAAGATACCTGAGGAAACTTTAAAAAAACCTTGGTGATCTCCAGGCTATACCTGTTGATTTCTGAGTCTGGCATACTAAGGGTTTTTTCGCCCAGTTTCATTCCATGTATCTAAGAGTCATGGTAGCTGTTCTGGCTCTTCCTTGCTGGTGAAGAAGCTTGCTTTTGTTCTCCAGCAGGATGATGTTGAGGAGAGTGCTGTGAACTATAAGGGAACTCAAAACCATATATATGAAGGGCGGGGAGGGCAAGTGTGTTGTGGCAGGGGGAGCTGAAGGTGGTATGCCAGTGAGAATTAGAATTTCTCTGTTGTTTACATTTCTTCATGTGCAGCATTCCATGGGTTCACATGTGGGAACTTGCAGTAATGAACTCTGAAGAATATTGTGGTGGTGTTCAAGTGCTTATACCGCAATGGCAATGATCTCTTGCAAAATACTTTTTTAAGTGTGCCAATTTGTGTTTGAAAAACTCCAGGATGGTTGAGCTTAAGGAGTGGTATTCTCTTTCTGGTGCAATATGGACTACCCCACTGAGGCTTCCTCTTGGAGGGAATTTCCTGCAGATAAATTTTTAAGTGTGTTAATTATAGCAAGGGTTCTTTAGAAGAAAGATATTCTCTGCATATGGATTGTGCTGCCTGCCTTCTGTGCTAATTTGCATCCATGCATAACCCAACTGAAGTCAATGGGATGGACATATAATTCAGTGTCGGATTTGATCAAGTCTTTCTGATACATACGTTTCAGTTTGTACATCAAATATTTAGAACGATCTGCCTCTGCAAGGTTCACATGAAGAGAGGGAAAAGGGACAGGCTGTGTTTTTCCACTGAAAATGACCAGCATGGAGAACAGACTGTTCCTCTTATGAGTGGGAAGCTGTGATCTAGTTTTGCAAGTACAGGTATTTTTTCAGTAAATCTAGAGTAAAATTTTGAAAGAGTTGATGATCTGTGAAGGTCCATTTGGGCAGATCTCCAAATTACAAAAGCATTGATGCAACTAGTATGCACACCTGCCACAGTCCCAGTGGATAGACCCTGGACTGATGGAACACTGAGACTGAAGATTTTCTGTCTGTTCCTCTTTACTACTCAGCAGTTGTGATTTATATTCTATCCTTCCCTAGTGCAGATCATGTTTTCTCCTGCTTCTCAAATTGACTGAGATGCCAGGACTGTAGGTAATACAGACATGTCCATTAAGAAGATTGCTAAAGTGGATTTGTAGCATTAACATAGAAGGGGTCTTGCTGATCTCAATGAGAATTACTCCTTCAAGCTAAGCACAAATGTCCTTGTTGTACTGTATGAGGTATAGTAAGGCATTAACACAGGTACTCATTGTGCAATTTTCCTCTCTGTAGACACCTGGGGAGTGCTCATAGCTGGCTATCTGGTGATGGAAATAGCTGGTGTGCCCAATCTGAAAAGAAATAGTCCTTTGTAGTTAAAAAAAAAAAAAAATTACAGCATAATTTGTTGAAAACTAACCTTTGCATGTTCAGCAGGAGCTTAACATGTTTAAATGGCAACATTAATGAGACTTAGTCTTACCTTTTAGAGTTATACCTGGCATGTCATGCTGCAAACGTTTCATACCTTCCTAATGAGCACTTGCTCCTCCTTTCTCCACTGCTTTTGGATACCAAGATATTTATTTAAGTATAATTTAGATGTGATAAGTGGAACATGCACATAGCATTTGCATTTGAAATAAAGAATGGTTTCCATGAGTATAAATTAATGTAACCTGTGTACACACATTAAATGAAATATTAACAGTAGTACAAAATATGTAAATGATCCAGTTGATGTTAGAGGATTCATTTTGCTGAGTTGAAACTTTACAACTGTATTGTAAACTCTGGATTACTGCAATATTTCCCTCCTAACGTAACTGTACAAGTATGTATGCAGGTACATGTATCCCTGATAATGTGAATTTACCCAAAGCTAATAATTTTCTTTTCTGCATACACATTGGCATATTCAGCCTTCCTGCCTTTCAGAGTGCTAGTGCTGAATGCTGTCCAGCTGTGTCTCACCTACACTGGATTTCTTTTGGCCAGGTTGTATGGCAGATACAAGAATACCTGCCACTTTCAATCTGAATACTAAATGGTCTGTCAGACCAGACAGGAGAAGCAGCACATTTTTTATACTGTTCCTCTACTTTTGGAGTCCAATTTGCAGCTGAGTAAAGCTCTTCTGGTTTTTGTAGATACATGAAAAAAATCTGTAATTATGAAGAAAATTGCACCCAAACTACTTGACACAGCAGGTGCTACAGTCAACTGCACATGAAATTGCATGTGGAAAATCCCTGTTATTCCTATTTATTTGGGCTTTGAGAGTGTTCTAGTCTTCAGCTCTGCATTACTTCTCTAGATACTACAGCCCATTCTGTAGAAATGGCTGGATTGGCAAGTCTTAAACACATATTGTTTTCCTTTAAGGTACTTAATTTAAACCTGTTCTAAATGAAGAAAAGGCCGCTGTCTTAGAATATTGAGTTATTTCTATTCCTTATTGCTTGGCAAATCACAGATTAATTGACTACCACCATTCTGAGGGGAATTGTTTGAACTCCAGAACTCCCTGGTCACACACAGTTGGATAACTTCTTCAAAATCTCTCCTAAGAAGTAATCAATCGCTGACCTTTTTGCTTTGAGCATGTTTGTCACACAGTATTGTTACTGACAGAATGTGCTTTTGAACATGAACTGTATGTGTAGCAGATTACTTATCAGTTCTACAGTAGAAAAATAATAATTGGTTCATGAGTGCAAAAATAATGTATTGTTATTCAGAAATGGCTTTCTTAGCAAGGAGACTTTTTTATTGCATTTTGTTGGTGTTATTGCTTGAAAATTAACCTTTAACTTAACTGGCAGGTAACAGAATACACCTTGAAAATAAGTTAAGCATTAACTAACAGCTTGAAAATGGCTACAAAACAGTCAATTTTTTTCTAAAAGAAGTAAATACTGTAGTCATTCAAAATTGTCTTTGTTTTCCATTTTTTAAAAGAGTAGCAATGATGTAGGATTATAGAGACTGAGTGATTCACTCCAAAGCACTGCAGGACCAGGTAAGTAAATTGTCCATATTTTATTCAGGACAGCAATTGTCTTAGTAGCTGCAGGGTGATTGTTATGGTAAAACTGCGAGCAGTCTTGTTTCCCTCTTTTAAATGAAAAAGGAGAAGTTTTGAAGTCCTGATTAAAATGGCAGTAGCCTTTAGTCATGCAGTTAAGAGTCAGCAAGGGAAAATGAAAGTGGTTTTTTGTAAAGAGGATACCACCCATCTTAAGCTTAACTAGCCTTGTTTGCAAGTGAAGGATCTGGTGTTGCTTTCAGATTTTAAATCTTTGCTTCATTTTTGTTTGTTTTGCTTGTTCATTTTGTAAGCTTTAATCACTGTTTGTTATTGTCTGCAGGCCAGCTGGTGTCTCTTGTTCATCAACTTTGGTAATATGGTGCTTTGCAAGGATGTATTTATATTATAGTGGCCAACATTTGGTCAGCCCTCATTCACTAACTTTTTTTTTTTTATGCCTTTTTTTTTTTTGTAAAATAAAGTGCTTTACTTATACGGTGTATATAAACCTTGTACAAAAATCCTTTTCAATTATTACTATTAACTGAGTTGTAACAAATGAAATGTTGATTTTTATAATAAAACTAAGAGTGAAAAAGGAGAGATTATTTTATTTCAACATCTGAAGGACAGGTAATTAAAGGTACAAGTCCATGTGTGTCTTTGCTCTCCATAAAAGTCAGAATGTACTTCATTTTCTGATGCTGTAGGAAGGCTCTACAAGCATGCATTTGCAGTGCAACTGGGTATATTTTAAAGCTTGAAGTCTCAATTATTGATCCATTAAATTAGTTTACATGATAATCCAAACTAGAGAATTTTACTAAATCATTTTTTATCAGACTAGAGATTCCTGGTGACTGTTTCGGACACTGCTGATCTTGAAATCTGTATTGAAATGTTTGCAAAGAGAGAAGTGTTTAATGTCAACATGGAGAAGAAATTCCCTCAACCCCCCATCCTACTGCTGTAACAAGTAATTTGATAGGAACAAGTTCTGAATCCATAAGCTCAGCACAGGAATTCCTCACTCTACTTGCATCTACTGTTCATGGGAGAAAATATATAGCTTTCTATTAATGTGGATCTGGCTATACTAAGATTCTTTTACAGCTCCAGCTCTTCTACATGGAGTCATGGACAAGCCAGATACCACTTCCCACGTCAGTAAAACACGGTCTGCATTTCTCAGTCTCACAAAGTGTTGTAAAAGTAAATCCTATTCTCAACTAGGGTGCTATGCTTATTTTGTTTCAAGGTGTAATATTTATTTTACCTTGGAGAACAAACCATTAGCCTGGAACTGCAGAGTAATGTGTTTTTCTCTAAAAATGTCTGTTGGGAATTTCTGCTGTGCTGCAGAAGGCTTGCCAGCACCTTCTCTTTTTTTTTTTTTTTTTTTTAAATGATTGTGGCTACCTTTCTACAGAATGTGCAATTGTAATATGGTAGCAGTTTTTGTAGAGTGTTCATGTTCTTTTGGATTCCCTGAGTCCCGGGCTTTTCCAGAAACAGCTGTTAAGCATCAGAGTGCATGTCAAATGCAGTTGTTCTTCAAAGTGCATACCAGAGAAGGGGATATGGACAGACACACAAGGAAAATGATTAGCCCTCTCAATGAGCAACCTGAGTTAAATCTTGGGGGGAAAAAAAACCCACAAAACTCTTGAAGGGAAGTGTGGCTCAGGAAACATGACGTACTTTTTGTAAATTGTCTTACCATGTATCTTACCTGTGCCAGGTATTCAGCAGAGCTGCTGAAATAGTGTTTGCCAGGCAGCAAGGGGCAGCAGGCATAGCAAAGAGCACTGGAGTATTTTCCATCATTTAAAAAAGTATTCCCTGAGACCATATGAGAAAAGACCACTTGGAAGTCTGAAAACAGTTGAGTTCTTTTGTATGATTCTCTGTCTTTCCTTGCACACGTGCACATGAGCAGAGGTGACTGCAAACACTGGAATCCTGCCACTCACTTTACACTAGAAGAGGGATAAAATACTGTGTCTTTGCTTTGGTAGAGGGAACAACCCTTTGTTAAGGGCATAAAAATTATCCTCTTTTTATTTTATCCAACAGTATTGGTAGCTCTGCCCTAAGAAGGTGGAAAAGCAAAATCACATGCGAACCGGATGGGAACTGCTGAACATGTTTAACCTATTTTCATGGAGGAGACTTTTGTAGCTAGCTGAAAATCCTCTTCATGGGAACCAAAGCATATTTGGTAGAACTGCCTAGTTATTTATGGTGGCAGCTAAATCCAAACTGTTTATAAGAGATTGTGAGGTGATGGCCCTCTCCCACTTGCACCCTCTGTTGCATAAAGAAAGTGCTTCATAGGTGTGCTGATTTAACAGTAAACTGGCAGGAGAAATGAACCCAACTCAGAATGAGATTGCAAGTCAGAATAACAATTGAATGAAAAGATTACAATAAATACACTGATACAAAAGGAAAATCCATTTGACCCATAAAAACAGATGTGCAGGCCAGCATGTGAGGTACGAGCAGAATGACGCTCAACAGCATCTGTGCTGAGCACCTCGTGGCCCCCTCTGAGTTCAAAGTGAAGAAAAAGAAGAAACCTGCTGTTGAGGATGATGGTCAGTCTGGTCAAGAGTGGCAGTCCCAGTCCTGTTGAGGCTCTGTTCCTCCTTTGAATCTGACAAGTGATGCACCACCCCCTGTTCTAAAGCCCCAATCTTATCTATGCTTAGGCTCAGATGGGAACGCCCAGTCCTTCCCCCAGGTTCACAGTGGGTGATTTATTCTGTGAGGTGAATTATGGCATATTTTTGGAATCCCTGATGGTCCATTAGCAGACATGATCCCTCAGGCAAGTTGTGAAGGTGCTAATGGCTCCCCGGAGGGGAGTTATCACACCTGAGTCATAGGTGGGAAGACAGGAAAACTTCCTTATCTCACAAAAGTTCCTAAACACCCACTTTGTAGCCTGAGGGGTCGGGTGTGCCCTTGGGGAGCTGCTGCAAATGGTCCATTGTGGGCAGTTCATGAGAAAATTACATAGAGGGTTTAGAACACACACCCACAGTGACAAACTGGTTATGGCTACTATAACCAGGACAAAAGGAAAGGTCTGACGGTTGGGTTACCAGGCTTGGAGTGGCACAATGGTGATGTTACCCCAGCTTTGTGCTAGCAGCAAGATACCTTTTACATGAGTCTAAAAGGAATGCTGTGCAGAAAACACAAAGTTTGGTTCTCTGAGGACCTGTAAAGAACATAGTCTGGGTCTGAGGAGGTGGAAGAATTTTATTTGGTGTTTTCTATTTGTTAGTATTGCCAAAATTCTTAACCCTGTCTCTTTTGCAAAAAACCAACAACATACATTAACTTGTAGAGCACTTGCCTGGAGAGAAACATTTGAAGGACCCTCTACCAAGCTCCCCCAGCATGTCCTTAAAAAATGTGTCTCAAACCACTGTTAATCCCTGCAGATGATTCACTGAGTAAAGGGCTACAGGTGGCTCTAATGGTTACTGGTTAGCCAGGAGCATCCAGCTGTCCCAGGAGAAAAGCCCAGAAACTTTCACCTGCAATTTAGGTGCTGTAAGAGCTGCTCTGGTTCTGGGCCAGTTGTCCATGCAGGTAAAGACTAGTAGAAAAATGTTGCATGTCAGAGTTGGGCAGAGAGGACTGATGCAGATGGAAGGACTGTGGGGAGAGGGGAGAGGTGCACTAAGGTTGTGATTGTGCTCTGGGCTCCTTATTCTTCGAGGATATGCATGGAGAGGAATTAAGAAAGTAGTGCATAAAAAAATATGAATAGGGCATATAGTAGGAAGGATCCTGAAAGTAAGTGGCAATAAGAAGACCAGGTAACGTTACAGGTAGCTCTCAGAAGTCACTCAGGAACACAGCACTCACTTCTCAACATTGTCATAAGAACAACATGCTTGGTTGGCATGACAGGGACCCTGGAGGGATAACCTGGCAACGGTAGAGAAAAGGAATGTGTTGGGCAGTTCAGGGAGAAGAGCCAGAAGAGTCTGATAGAAAAGCACAAAGTCCTGTGCTTTCACCTACTGTCTGTGCTAGGAATGAAAGAATCATTACAAGGACCTTACTCCTGTAGGGCCAGATAAGATCAATTAAGAAGGGACCAGAGGAAATTATTTAAGAGAGGTTTCTCCTGCCACCCCACCTACATCCTCAGTACTCTAGCAGGGAGAGAAAAGCAGGACACCTAAACCCCACTTTTTTTCCCCTTCCCCTCTTTGGGATAGGCTGAGAGTTGGGAAGAAGGGACTTTTTGATGTAGCTGAGAGAACTCCATTGCACTCCTGCACATAGAAAAAAAAATGATGGGAATACAGAAGAGAAAGTCATTGGCTACATTGTAGAGGATCGGAGGGAAGATGTCAGAGTTGACCAGATCCAGCACTGAATACGGCCTTCAGAGACTGTGCCCAGTTTGAGCCAATTGCTGATTTTGTGACTTTGGAGTTATGATTGGCTTTCCCCTGCTTCTGATCTTTAAGGTGGGGGAGAAAAGTGCCCCTGAACCAAAAGAGGAGAAGCTGGAGAAAGCCCAGTGCTGTTAGTTCCCCCACCTTGCCTCGCAAAGGGACTGTCAGGCAGGGAAGTAGAGAAAGGCAGTACTTCATGACTGAGGAATCAATGTGATGATAACACAGTGAGACAAACTGTTTCCCGCTCAGGAGTTCCTTGATACAACTCACAAGAAGGCAGCCGTGCAACTTGTCTCAAAGAGAAGAGCAGCAGTATGGAAATCAGCATTGTACCTTGAAGGGGCAGGAAACGTGTCTGCATGGGGTGTTTTGAGAGACTGTGAGGTCTTTCTGGTGGGAGCAGTCCCTTTCATGATCTGCCCTGACTGCATTTTTCAGCAGTGAGGGACTTTTGTGCCAGCAGGAGTTACCAGTTGTCAGGGTTAGGATCCAGCCAGAGCAGAGCAGGCAAGCTGGAAGAGGAGATGGCATCAGGAATTATGTAAGGCAACCCAAAATGCCTCAAACTCTTCCTCCTCCCATGTGCTAGCAGAAAGCATTACAAAATTCTTCTGTGAGCTGCACCTGTGTCGCCTCTTTAATGCCTTGCACCCTCCCTGCCACTCTTCATGTGGAGTGCCTAATGAAAACCAGACTTTGGCCTCTGAGAGCAATACATGTGCTTTTATGGTTTGTTTCTTAATGTAGGCCAGCGCTGTTCTTGCTGTGAAATCACATTCATGGAAATGGTTCTGACATGCTGATTTGACTTCAGGTGGGGAATGAGCAGCAGGTGAGTCCTACCGATAAAGATCCAGATTTTACAGAAACATGCCCTGTGCTGAAAAGCCAAGGAAGAAACAATCAGAAAATGACCCCTACAGGGACAGGAGGAGAGTTTGTAAAGGAGTTTGTGGTTTAAATGGCTCACAAAGCAATAGATGCTTTAAAAATACAAATCCATTGGTGTATTTTTCCTAACTGTGGTTTTTGGGCACGTTCTGTTTGCTGTAGACAGTCATTGCTCTCTCAGAGGCACTCTCCTCTTTCCATGCTGCAAATGTTTTGAGAAATCCAGTGGCTGCAGCATTGCTGTGCAGGTGGCTTAATTTAGGCTGTTTTTCTGAAGAACAGCTGTTAGGGATTCATTATTTGATTGAAGAAAACCACTTTCAGATGCTTCTAATAAAAAGTTGTTCCACCAGCAGCACTAATAATGAAGACTGAAACATATTTCTCTCTCCTACACTTTCAGTGTGATGGCCACTTGGCTATTGCATGGAGTTGCAACTTAAACAGTGGGGTAGGAAAGACATATTCCTTCAAATTTAAGCTGAGCTAATTGTCTCCTTCATTGGCATCCTTCTGTCTTTCAAAAAGAGTCAAAAAATGCTCATGAATCAAAAGTTAGACAGAAGCATGGGTTTGTCGTAAAGCTGGACTCCAAGGGATTACTATTTGGTGAATGGCACCAGGTAGAGTTACAAGTCTGTGTCAGCACAGGGCATATGGCAATGGATGGGAAAGGGTGAGATGGGTTTTCTGTTGCTGTAGGATACTTGGCTTCTTCTACCACACAGGTTTTTTTTTTTCAATTTGTCCTTCAGCTTTAGAGGGCTCCAAAATGAGGACCAAAAAGACAAGAGCTGTAATCATCATGTTCCAATTGTTTGTTTCCTTGAGTTAGGCTTATGTTGGTAATAAAACCTCTTTCCATAAGTGTAAAAAACAATAGGCAAAGCATGTGTAGAGCTGGGAGGGCTCCATCCATCGATTCAGTTCCATCATTTATTGCAGGATTTCACCAACATTTGTTTCCAATGTACCTGGTATTTTTCTTGTCATTGTGCATGATTAAGTGCTGTTGCTGTAAGCCGGTACTCAGTGGATTTGGTTTACAGGTTCCAGCATGACACTGGAAGCCAACTCTGAGTCATAAAATAGATTGTTTCAGAGAGAAGGATTTGCAGTGGAGTTTTTGGTTTTGGTTTTGGCAAGATGGTCTTCTCTGTTGCATAGTTGTGTGAGACCACTTCATATTGGAAATGATCCCTGGGCAGTCCTATGCCTTGTTATTTTGTGACATGGAAGAATTGCTGGGGAAAAAAAAAAAAAGGCATGACAAGCAAAGATTGTATTAAATATTAAGATCCCTCCCTTATGTCCAAAGGTTCTTAATTAATAGCAAGTCTAAACATCCTTATAAGGAATTGAATTTCACATGCAGCATCAAGAGTAAAAAATCTGCTCCTCTCCCTCTCTTACTGATGCATTGCAACTGTGATACTAGTTTTTTAGTTAATGACTTCCACATTGGTTCCTTCCAGATAGAACAGATCCAGTGATCTCATGTATCTTTTCCTTTCTTTCTGTGTGTGTTTAATGTATTTTATATATAACATATTTTTTCATATACCTAGAAGAGCTCAATACCTTATTTGAAATTACAGATGCCTCCAACTGTTTTCCTTGCAATTTTTCCAAGAAAAGCCACATATACTGGATTTTTGGGTTTATGTAGGTATTTATTCCAGAATGTGCACAACGATGTTGACACTCCATCCTTCTTGGGAACAACTACAGCAAAATACTCAGCTCTGTAATAGCTGTGATAGCACGAACATCCACCTGTCCTTGGACTGCTAGCAAAAGAGGGACCCTGAGACCAGAAGGTTGACTTACTTTAGAGCTGATAATGTCCCTACTGAATCCTCATGAATAAACTGCAGAGTCACATGCATAATATTAACACCAAATTTGTTCCCATAGTTGTTTTCAGCTTGCTTTGCTTGAACCACTACCTGGAGATAAAATGATACCTTCCAATGCTTTCTTTTGAAAAACTCTAGTAGTGGTGGGATGAGCAAGCCACTTAATGCTGTCAGTTAGAACATTTTGCAGGTTTCCTTGCTCCTCTTTCTTGTATGAGAGGTCCTGGTGTCTACTTAGATGTATCTGTGTATTTTGCTATACTGTCTGCTGTGGTCTGCCTAAGCAGAAGGTCTCAACCTAAAACTCCCTGCTTGCTTCCCAAAATGTTGAGGGTACAAAACAGTTCACAGGATGGGTTGCTGAGAGGAAAGGAAAGCTACCCCAGACCCCCCACACTTAGAGCAAAATACACTCCATGTTTCTTAAAACCTTTTTCAAAAGCAGAAAATGAAAACTTAGCCTTCAAAGTTATTTTGAGTCACTTCCCTTCAAAACATTTCCATGGATTTCTTGAAGTTTCTTTCCAGTGTGTATTCCAAGTGTTTGTGTGGGGATGATTATGAGAAATAAACCAGCAGTTTCATTACAAGAAAAATAATTTAAATAATTGAGCAAGGGTTACAAATATAAGAATTTATGGGGTTTGGGTTTTTGTCTTATCTATAGGTGCCTTGCAGAGTTGTAAGGTACCGGGTCCTATCTGGAACTGCTGCCAGGGACCATGCGGTCAGAAACAGGGCATTGTAAAATGAATATGGATAAGGAAGCCCCTATGACCACATGGTTGGTCATGTAGGCTGCCATCTTGACCAGGGCCCCACCTCCCGGCATGGCACAGCCAACCAGGGGAAGTGGAACGCCCTTTCTGTGACATAGGTGGGGTGGGACTTCAGAAGCCTCTCAAAGCGCCGGTTTTGAATTGGGAGGTGTGCTTTTTGGACCCTAGGGACCTGAGCACCCAGTACATACTGTTTAACATCTTCCTGTTTGCCTTACCTTTTTGTTTTATACTTTGCCATTTCTAAATTTAAATAAAAGAGATTTTTCTCACATGATGAACTGTTTCTGTATCACATTCAGTTTTGGTCCATCACACTGATGCTCATTTTGCTTTCTCTTCTGGCACTAAAGGCCAATTTGTGTCCTTTAATTGAATGCAGACACTGCATCTAACGTGACAGGCATTATCCATTCAAGAATGGGATATTGTCTTTCCTGACTCCTACTTGCCTTAATTAAAAGCAGAGGGCTGACCTCAGCCCTGAACTCTGCCCTTGCTAATACTTTTACACATCTCTTCATGCTAAGGCTCAACAGAGGACATGCAAGTTCCTGTCTTGCCAACATGGTTTGCTAGAGTTTTAAGGGTAAATTTTACTTAGTTGGTGAGAGGTCCTTCCTTGCATAGGTACCACTGGCCTTGTCCCATTTGCTCTTCACCTGCAGGGAGGGAGCAGGTGCATGAGGTTGTACCACTGGGAAAGTCATTGAATACAGGAGCAGATTTGAGCGGAGTGAGTGTTTCGGTGGTCTCATACCATTCTGTGGCTGCACCATCTCCTGCATGATCTCCTCTTGCTTGTGTGCTCTGCCTTCCAGATGGATAGAAATCTATTTTCAAGGAGGACTTAGGATCTAATACATACTGTGAAGTTGAGTAGATATCCAGCCTTGGTTTCAGGCTTGGAGTCAAGTGTTTAAATTTTTAATATTTGAGGATTTTTTTTTTAACTTGCGTTGTCTTATGACTAAATTTAGGGCTTTCCTGTGTGTACTCAGGTCCCCATCACTTAAACCTTCACAGGACCTCTCATGGTCAGCAACCCTAGTTTACCTTGTGAACTGGGAGGGTACAGCAATAGCTACCCTGCACTAGCCACAATTGTAACAGTCACAAACATGTTCTCCGTGTCAGAGTAAAAACAAAAACCATTTATTAAACCCAAGTTTTGCAGTATATAGGGTTATTACAATTAGGAGGCTGGGTTATGCTAAACGGGGCATGCATCATGGTAACTAAGGGATTACTTTATATTAATTACGGAGGAGAGAAGGTATCTAGAGCTATTTCATTATTCATGATATAAGAGAAGGGAGAATAAGTCTTGCCAAAAAGGTTTTCTTATCTTGCCAGTGGAGACAGAGAAGTTACAATCTTGTCAAATGTTAATAGAGTCTTTGGGTATGTCTGGTGGTTGGATCAAACGTCATGACACAAGTTTATTCTCCTGGGAAACTTCCTGACTTTCGGTGGTCTCCCAAGGCTTGGCACACAATCCTGTCAATTTTCTTGTTAATAATCCAGTTTCATCATGCCACTGGTCATCTCTGGCAGGCGTGGCTGCAGTGCCACGTTTGTGTCATTCGGTGGCAGAGAGGAGAAGGCGAGGTCTTCCCCTGGTGCTCTGACCCACGTGGGCTCCCAGGATTGCTCAACAACCTGACATTATTGCTTTTCAGTTTGTTGGTTTTTTGTTTTTTTTCCTTAATGTTTTACACTTGAGAGGCGGCGGGCGTTGGCCGAGTGGCGTAGGCCCCCGCCTGTGGAGCCGGCTCCTCCTCTGAGGACACCGGTTCGAATCCTGGAGGAACTCGCTGTCACCATCCGAGCATGCTCGGCCGTGGCAAGATGAACCTCAGGAGTGAAGGGGGTGGGGCCAGTTCCGCGCACACTGTGCCTCACCTAAAAAATCCATTGTGCAGGCTTATCCCAAGATCTTCGTTCGCGAAGTCCAGCCAACAGCAATCCAGTTTCATACTCCTACACACAGTGAAAGGGTAACAAATCATGTGCCACTTACCCAAGTACCCCAAAGTGGGATACAGATGGATGCCTTTATACAGATGTATGGAAACCAGGAGGCAGCAGTGGCTGAAGGGGTGCTCTCTGCACAACAGATAAAAGAGAGATAGGGTATGTGGAGGTGGTGGTGAGTATCTCTTGTGGAAAGTGCTGCTGTGGAAAGTGCTGAGCATTCCTTGTGTGAGCACTAGCTTCTGAAAAAGCACACAGAATTCATCTATCCATACAGTGTGTTTGTGCAGCATGTATTGTCATCATATCTACAGAGAAGTATTTTGCTTAGTCTCCAGCTCCTGGAAAGAGTCATGGGAAATCTAGACTTTCTGTTAGAAGCCTTTACTCTCACAACTTCTGGAGCAAAGTAACCAAGTGACCTGCATTTATCTGAAAGGATAAAATTGATAAGGCAAATCTGGCACCCAAACTCCACAAAAAGTTTGAAACCCCCAGAGCATCACCTGAAGGGAGGGCTTAATCTGCAGTGTTTTCCTGGGAGAGCTTGAGGTGCTCACTCAGAGCTTTTTGATGCTGGGGTTAGCAAGGAAAAGCACAAGTCATGCCTGCTATTAACAGCCTTCTATGGCTTTGCCAAAGCTGGTTGGTCACAAAGTTGCCTTTGTCTTTCCTCTTCTGCTGCTTAGTGTGATGATAATGCCTGACGCAATTCATGAATCCCCTAACCCACAGAAAATCTTTGTAATCCAGGTGCTCACAGGAAGGCTTTTCCCAAGACACAAAGTCATACAAGTCTGATGAAAGAAAAAAAGCCAAGCTAGCTGAAGCCAGGCACACAGCTACTTTAAATGCAAAAGGTGCATGTACTTTTCCTGTATTCCAGCAGAGTTCATACCCTTACCTCTGACTGGTTCTAGAGTCTTGACCAACCAAAAGATTTTAATTTAACTACAGGCACCTACACAGAATATTTAGGCACCACAGGCATAACTAAAGGCTTCTTTCAGGAATCCTTTGCTTATCAAAAATAGTCCCATACTTCCCTGCATTTCTACCACTAGACATGAGCAAAGACCTCAGTTTGAGCAATGATGAGCATCTTGATGCAGGGTGTCCTCTAGGCTGTTTAGCAAACAGGATCTGATTCTTCTCTGGATGTATCATTTCATATTGTGGGGAACAGGGAAGATAATACTGGTGGAATTAACCTAGTGGTAGGCCCATCAACAAGGCTAAGAAGAGCTAGCTGGCATGCAAGAAAATCTGGGTTCAGATCTCTAGAGAAGATAACATAAACATAACCCAAAGTTTCTATTGCAGTGCTGTATACAATTAATCTTTAAAGTGGAACCACTGCAGTAGCAGATGGAGAGTTCTACTTTGGGCTAGCTTTGGCTGGGAAATATCTGAGCTGCACCTAAGAGCAAAGAGCCACACTGCACTCACACTGCAGTGCCCCAGCTGTGAACTTTTAACCCTGAACTTGTTACAGATTGTGAGTCATAGGCAGTAAATCCACTTTCAGACAACAGTGTCAGAGTGCCGAAAAGTCGAGCCGTCCCCCTCAATGCTTTGCTGTAATTCAGTTTCTGTCTTCCTGCTACTGTGTTGGTAGTAGCAGCACACTTAAGCTCCCTACCTGTGGGAGGGAGAAGCAGCTTAAAAACTGGAAGACTGCATGATGCTGTGAGTAGAACCAAGGTTTCTTTCTATGACTCATCAGCCTATTTTGGAGAAATACTGGATTTTACCAGCATATCCTGAAAGCTGAAGCAAAGGTAAGTAACAGATAAGTAAAGTGTTTGGGTTTGGCTGAAGACTGTTTTCTACTATTTCTGCCTCCTTCTTGCTTACTCACTGGAGCAAGGAACACTGTGGCCATAATCTGGGACAGAGCTCCTTTGTGCAAGATGTGTGCACATAGACAGTGGGATCTTATCTGGTGCTTTAGCTGCTCAAGGGAAGGGCAGCTGGGATAGGTCCCACTTGCTTCTTGGAGCTCTGACTCTCAAATGGAGACAATTAGGCTGGATCGGCAGCTCCCAAGAGCCACTGGCTGCCCCAGTGGATTGACTCCCTGTAACATAGTGCAGAAGTCAGCTCCAGGACACATCTAGCATACTTTAAATCTCAGCATCACCTGCACAGGGCTAAATTCTGTTGTTGCAACCCACACAGTGAAATCAGCACATTTTAAACTTAAACTTACTGATATAACAAATAGTGCGATGCTGGGTGACTGTATAAGAAAAATGCCAAGTAACACTTCTAACACTAAACCTCTCTACCTTTTGCAGTAACACCCCTAATTAGCACCAGAGGATTCTACAACAAAACACTAAGAGGTCTTGTGAGACATCAATGTAAAATGAAGGCATGGCCAGTCACTCTCCATAACAATATCCCTTCCAGCTTTTGTATGCACCCAAAATGAACCTGTTTGTTCAGCTACCAGTTTAATCTTACAGAATAAAAAACGGCAGCAAGAAGACGACTGGTTGAGGAGATACAGGGGAGATTCTGCCTAGGAGGAGATATACCTTCTCAGGAACAAAAGCACTTGAGGCTTCACTTTCATCTGAAGCTGTTTGGATAAGACCTTTCCTGAAAAGAGAGGAATTTTACTAGTAGAAACAAAAATATATGTGGAGCCAACTTTTGATTTTCCAGGAATAGCAGCTTGGAGTTCATTTAAACATGAAGCCTTATAAAGCCTTATAGAAGGTGTTTTTTTTTCATATTCACTGAAGCTTCCTATTTCCTTCCTGCTTCCCCAGGGCTAGCTGACCTGAGAGCAATAATAGCAGATAGAAAGCTTGTGTATTAATGCTTATTATGCCCTGGACTGCAAAAACTTCAATTTTTGTTTTCTTTTCAAACATACCCCATATCCTGATGCAGAATATATTTTCTCAAATCCTATATGGAGTGGGGGAGGAGAAGGGAAGTGGTATTTGAGGCCCAGTAAAGGGTAGCATGATGGAAACAGGAACAAAACACCTAAACAACAACATCTTTAGAAGTAAAATTTTGTATTTTGTAGTACCACTTAGAAGGAGAGAGGATTGAGCAATAGCAGACTAACATCAACTCTGCTCTGTTTTACCTATTCTGTTCCTATAGAAATGATTTACTTGTTGTTCTGTGTTATATCATGACAAAACTGGCAAAAACCATCCATTTTCCACTTGGCACTTGTGTTGATCTTATAACCAGAGTATACTTATAGCCCTACATACCTTTTGAAATATACTGGCAAAGCCAAACTTTGATTTGGTCTGATTTGATTTGATTTGATTGAGTCAGTATCATTACCCAGGGAACAATGACTCCTCTGACATACCCAATACACTACTGCTCTGAGTTTCTGCCATTTTCCACCTTTGAATATGCCCTGGAGAATAGCCATTATGGCTATAATTTTAAATTCAAAATCAAATGAAAACACCTGCATTCTTTCAAATCCGCAGTGGTATTTAGAAAATAGTGTGGCAGTCCATGTTTGCAAATTGACAGCCCTGACTGCACACAGAAAAAGCTATAGCCAGCTTTCTTCCTTGGCTGGAGATTTGGGGTCCTAAAATATATAGGTGGAGGGATCTGACTTTCTCCATTATGGAGCAATATTTGGAACACAGATATTTCTAGGCAAGTTACAGCCAGTCTGGGTGGATGTGGGTGTAAGGGAAGGTGTGCTGTGACCAGGACTCCTTCTTTTATTTTGGCAGTAGCTTTTTCAAACAAACAGAACTGGAGGAGGAGGAGAGAAGATGGATATAAAGGGGAAACTCTCATAGACTCAATACAACATATTTTTTAATGTGCTTTAATTATTTTTGCTTCATTATTTTCCTTTGTTTGCCTCCCACTGCTTTGTCACCCAAGGAAAATTTATTTCAATAGCCTTAATAATAGGATAAAAGAGAAAATGTTCTGAATAATGTCAGTATAATTCCCCACTTTACAAGATGCTCACATTTGGTTTCTCTTTGGCTTCTCAGTCCCTTTGTGATATTTCTCACGTTAAGACTAAAACTAGGGTCTCTATTTTGCTTGTACTATGGATTATATTATCTTCCTAGGTTTTTTACCTTTGCTGTTGCCATCTATCTTACCTAAATCCTTTAGCCCTATTTTATTGTCTTGTTTACCTTTAGCTAACTTAGCCAAACACTTTATGTTCACTCATGCTGTTCTCCATGGGGGACAGGCTGTTTTAAGCATTTTTTTCCCATTTCTGACCTTGGGCAAATTTAGATCTGTCATAAAGGTGTTTCGTTTTTCTTTCTACTTACTTTATTTTGAATAGTCTGTAAAAAGAAGACTTAAAAATAAAACCATTTTTTCCACTGACTTTCAGAGTGCCCATGAGGACTGATTTTTATGCTATTTATTCAGCCAATGGGAAGAGATTGTGATCTCTGCTGAGAAGAAATAGTTGTTTCCAGGAAAGAAAATTAAACCAAAGAGGAATAAACCTTTTTTTTTTTTTGAAATATGGAAAGGCTTGTGTTTTTCCCCACCAGAAACAACTTAAGCATTTGCTCATTCTGAGCTGAAATTGCTGTGAAGCAATTTCAGTATTTAACTAGTTCTTGCCTGGCAGAGGATAACATGACCAGATCATTCAATATGAAGGAGCTTTTTCTGTGAAATCTAGTAACTGGGTCCTTCTAAAAGGAAAAAGAAAAAAAAAAAAAGGTAGATGAGGGGAAAAAAAGATCCATCAAACAAGGCAGATTAATCTACTCCAGTCCCCAGCCAAGCTTCAGAGAATAGTCATGTAACACCTGAGCACACCAGGGAATCTTCAGCTTTTGGCAGTGCAGGGCGCATTCAAGTGCCTGCATGAGCTGAGCATAGTGGGGACGGAGTCTAGGTGGGTCAGCGGCTCATCCACGCATCATCTGCTAACAAATACCAGCATGTCTTTTGATATGAGGGGCTGCTGCCACGCATACCATGGGTTTTCTGACTGCTCAGCTCTAGCTCACGGGAGGGGCGGGATGCTTGGCGCAGCGGCTTACGGGGTGGAAGTGGCTAGAGCTGAGACGGCTGCCCTCGCCAGCAGCGGCCCTGGCCAGCGCGGCTCCTGGGAAGGTGAAGTGGGAACTGCGGAGCACCCTCCGTCTTCTGCCCGAGCCCCGACAGGGAAAAGGAGCCAGCCAGCGACACCCGGTGGGGGAAACGCCTCCACGGCTTGTGAGAGCTGCCCTTACATAAATGAATGCTGGCATTCGGCACCCCGCGTAGCCGGGGTGACGCGTGTGGCTGATGATGGCTCCGCTGGAGAACCATGGAACACAGCATATAGGTTCTTCTGCCCTGAGATCTCCAAGTTCATGCCTGTGTGCGTGAAACACAGCATGAGCTCTAGCGAAGACTGAGGCATGAAAAGCCAGCTGAGTGTATGACTCTGCTAAACCAAAAATGAAATGTGGAAAGGGATGTC
This sequence comes from Formicarius rufipectus, assembly GCA_013399695.1. Lineage (NCBI taxonomy): Eukaryota > Metazoa > Chordata > Aves > Passeriformes > Formicariidae > Formicarius > Formicarius rufipectus. The sequence goes on along the minus strand of VXAU01005542.1, from coordinate 33,549 downwards.
TATCACGTAAAATTGAGCATTAGTGTGTGAGCAGTGCTGCTACTCTTGTCTGCTTGGGTTAGATGGAAAATAACTTTTATTTTATGTTACTTTTGCAAAAGAGTTTGCTCTTTTCTTACTGTGTATTGTAATGGAGTGAATGGTGGGGCACAGTGAGGTTAGGGGTCAAAGAATTACTGATGTCCTCTTTTAACACTCTGGCTTCCCACCCCTCAACAGGGTTCAGCACTGATGCTCTGGGCCAGCTCTGACATGGTGCAACTGGGCGACACCAGGCAAAGGGCCACAGCAGGAGGCTTTGCTGAGTCTCTCTGCCATGGTCAGAGGTTACACCCCAGCTCAGGCCCTCACCCTTTGTTCTGCAGCTATACCTATGTCTGGCCACATGCCTGGCAATCCAGACCCTGAGTCCTTGCAGCAGATGTCTCTGGGGCACTGCATAACTCTTGGTTGGGATCAGAAAACCACCTCTGCTTGTCTTGCACAGGTACCATGGGACTGCTCTGGGCTCATTAAGATACTGCTCTGGGCAGCTTGCTCTCACTTGCAATTCCTGGCTCCCTTTTCCTATGAAGCAGCTTGTTCTGGTGGTGTCCAGGCTCTCTAAAACTGCAAATTCTGCCATAACCCTGCCAGTAGAAAAGTAATTCTGAACTGTATTTCTTTTGGTATGGAGTGGGGAAAAATCTGTGTCCTTTGATTCTTATTATTTACAGTCAGTTCTAGCCTTTTTCCTAATGGACAGGTCATCATAGTTCAGGCGGTATAAGGCAAAAACACCTTTCCAGTCTCCCATTACCCTGCCCTTAAATCAGTTTGATTTAGGATGCTGTAGGCTGTGATCTGCTTTGAGGGCCAAGGATGTGTTCCAGAGCCTGGGAGCCAGCCATTGTCCTCTTTTCTCCCAGTCTTTTCAATAAGATATTGAGTGTTTCCCTAAGAGCCACTGAGTCAAAAGTCCTCTAAGCAAGATTTTCTTAATTCCCTTATTTTCCACAAGAATAAAATCAAACACAAAATGTGTATGTTTCTAGATTAATAGTGAAATATGAGATAGGCATAGACTAAAAAGTCATACAGTCTCTGGAAAGTATTTTCACACCTGAATTGTCACTGGACCAGTAACCTTTGGCATCAACTGTGCAGAATAAAGCCCAATATCCAATAAAACTAAAGATCATCTTAAGGCATTGTATTAGCACAAACTAGCCACCCGTGTTACCTCCTGCAGCACAACACCTTGATACAACTGACCATAGCCCTGAACAGTCTAGGAGCTTGTGGTGGAGCAGCTGTGTCCTGACTGGGCAAAGCCTTGGGCTCGGGTGAAATACAGCTTGCCAACGCAAACGCTATAGGCCTGCATGGAAATCAAGTGGCATACAGATCCTTCACTGGATGGCTGAATTTATTTTCTGACCAATTTTGTGGTTCTGGCAAACTTGAACATCACTATACACATCTGTGGATGTCCATATTGTACCATACCAGCACTGTCACAAATTGCCCATCCACAGAAGCGTATTTTCCTGATGTTATTGAGCTGTTTCAGGTGTTTGCATTATCTGTAACTGTACATTCCTTTTGTCCATGCTTCTGCACTTTGCACTCCTGTGGCCAGCAAGTTGAGGGAGAGGATTCTGCCCCTCTACTCTGCTCTGGTGACATTACACCTGAAGTATTGCATCCAGCTCTGGGGCCTTCAGCACAGGAAAGACACAGATTGTTGGAGTAGGTCCAGAGGAGGGCCACAGAGATGGTCAGAGGGCTGGAGCGCTTCCTGTGTGAGGAGAGGCTGAAAGAGCTAGAGCTGTTCAGCCTGGAGAAGAGAAGGCTCTTAGGAGACCTTATTCTGGATTTTCAGTATATCGAGAGGTCTTGTAAGAAAGATGGAGACAGACCATTTACTAGACCTGTAGTACAGCACAAGGGACAGTGGTTTTAAACTGAAAGAGGATAGTTTAGACTGGCTATAAGGAAGAAATTTTTAACGAGGGTGAGGAGGCACTGAAACAGGTTGCCCAGAGGTTGTGGGTGCCCCATCTCTGTAAGTGTTCAAGAACAGGCTGTATGGGGCTTTGAGCAACTTCATACAAGTAGATAAAAAGATTTGCTTAGATGTGCAGCTAAGATGGATGTGCAGTTACCATAGCTCAGATGTCAGAGGCAAACTCACTGGCTGTCATGTATCTCAGCCCTTCATTCCTCCTGTTCACTGCTGACATTTGAAGTGGTATGAACATATCCTTGTATAAATATGTGCAGGGTTTTTTGCCTTTGTAGAATGGAAAACGTTAATGAGCTTCAAGTAGAAAATACATACAGTGTTCTTACACACTTGACACACTGTAGCTAATAGTTGTGAAGGCAAAAATGGTTTTGTGTGGGAAACATGGGACTGGAAACCATAAGCTAAATGAAACCATATGAATCAAGAGGCTCAGAGGTTGACCCAGATGCAGTTTCAGTTACAGTCTGTATTATTAATTTTTCCTCATAGGTCACGTGGAATTAATTCTTTGATCAGGATTACTCCAAAAGAGTGGTACATTAGCAAGATTCCAGTCAAACACTGTATCAGAAAAAAAAGGCAATCCAAAATAAACTGAACTGCCATGATTTTCACAGCTACTAACAACTGGAAAAAGCCTTGATTGATAACACAAATAGCAGATCTACAAGCCTCATTAATTAAAATATTAAGAATATATTATTTGTGTGAAATTAAACTAATACTTTCCAAAGGAATATGTGGAATAAATCTTTGACTTCCTGAGGAAAAAGCACAGTTTCTGAATTTTGGGATATCCATTTTATGCAATCCTTTTGGGACTTATTACCTTTTTTTTTAACATCAAGAATAAAAGCTGTTTTTTTCATTTAAGTTAAAACCAATCATCCTTGTGCATAATCATTTTTTACTCTGAGACAGATATTGTGTTTCAATCTTCCTACTTACCTGGCATTTGTTAGTCCATTAATCCTAAGACTTAGCACTCTTGGTAGTGCTGTTAATCTCCAAAACTCCCTGCTACCATGAGACACTTCATTCTGTAAATGATTTTAAGTGGGTGGATCACCGGGCTTGGCAGAGCCCTGTGGAAAACAGCAAAACCTGGTAATGTATGTGGGCCTGAGGTACGGTACCTCCTGATAACAGTGTTGTTCTCTACACGTTTTTCCAGCTGGAAACTCTAGGATGTACGTGATGGCAAAGAAGAGATGATGTTGTTTCAAATGACAATGTTTGGAACCTCTGGTTGCTCAAGAGGGGAAAAGGAAGTCTTTATTGATCATTACAACTTGCTTTACTGTCCTTTATACTAGATCTAAGGATCTTTGTGAAGATTATTTAACAATACTATTTACTTAGATGGAGACACAGAACACTTGTAGTACCTTGTTTCCCATAAAAATTGGCAAGGGGTTTCCCACTGATACTATTTCAGCTATGCTCAACACCTGAAAGAACCACTGAAATCAAATGTCTTCTCACCCCCTAGATGAAATTGTTGTATTTTATCTCTTTGGACTAAGTTATGTTCAGACATACGTTTTCAATTACATTGAAACTGTCTGCCCCAGCTTGTGTTGCAGGTGTGGCTGCAGTGCCACGTTTATGTCATTCAGTGGCAGAGAGGAAAAGGCGAGGTCTTCCCCTGGTGCTCTGACCCATGTGGGCTCCCAGGATTGCTCAACAACCTGACATTATTGCTTTTCAGTTTGTTGGGGTTTTTTTCCTTAATGTTAATCTGAGATTAACAGATTAACATTTGAGATTAACTTGAGAGGTGGTGGGCGTTGGCCGAGTGGCGTAGGCCCCCGCCTGTGGAGCCGACTCCTCCTCTGAGGATACCGGTTCGAATCCCAAGGAACTCGCTGTCCCCGTCCGAGCTGCTCGGCCGTGGCAAGATGAACCTCTAGAGTAAAGGGGGTGGGGCCAGTTCTGCGCACCCTGTGTCTCACATGAAAAATCCATTGCGCAGGGTTATCCCAAGATCTTCGTTCGCGAAGTCCAGCCAACAATAACAACAACAACATAGAAACTGAATTACATTACAACTGCCTTGTCTGGTGTTGCTTTTCTTCATGGGAGTTGTAGTTTAGGTCCCATTTTGTGCCCTGGTTTTGGCTGCCTGAAGAATAGCCTCTCCCCTCTGGCTGGTCTAGTTAGATATAGGGTGCAATGCACAGCAATGTAGAAATACAGTTAGGTAAAATACTTACCTTTGCTCTGACCCAAAATATTTTATTCAAGGAAAATTGTCCTTGGAAGTCCATCCAAAACTGGGAGAAAGCAAGATACTGAAATAAAGAATTTCCCATAACAAAGAAACCCTGTTTTTCATTTGTGCCAATTCTCATTCTGTGCCCAAAAGTGCTGTGCCTTGTTGCTGCTTTTTTTTTTTTTTTTTTTTTTTTTNTTTTTTTTTTTTGTCCAGAAGTAGTTACATGCCATCTTCAGGATGAAGAGGGATACATGTTTGGAGGTCAAGGTTCTTTGCATGCATAAGTGTTCAGGACACAAAGTCTCACTCTCAGAAGTAGCTTGCAGTCAGCACTGCCCAATGAACTGAAAATAGAAATTAGGGTCCTAATTAGTTATTAGGAGAAGACTTTCTAATTGTCCTGATTAGTAGACTACCAGGTGTAAATCAATTCTGTGCTGAAGTCACTTGATAGATGTGGTAAGAACTATCTGAACTTCAAAGTAACTTTCAGCTTATTTTAAACAGAAATATATGTTTATACGTAAGAAGAATTTTATTTTTTGTCTCATAGCTGACAGCTCATAGGATTTCAAGGTGTCATTGTTTCTGGCTGGATTTTACAGTTTTGGAGGGGATTGTTTTGTTTTTTTAAGGCATGGTAAAAAATAAAAAAGAGATATGCAATAAGTTTTATTCACTGAATAGAGATGCTAAAAACGTTGAAGAGATTCTCTGAAACTGTCTAAGGTTAGATTTATAATGGACTCTTTAGACAACAAAAGAAAATCCAGGTTCTAAGTAAGCTCTGCTTTTATGCATCTAGAATGTGTCAGTAACAACAACACTATTAACTAAGTCAGGCTACTACCCGTTTGCATACCAATCATTTATATTTAAGTTATATTTGTCATGTGCTGAATGTCATACACACGCATGGGAGAATGCTTGTCATTTCCTGAAAATCTTAGAGCCACTGCAGTACAAAAAAAAATTCTTAGAGCCACTGCAGTTCAAATTAAAAAGCCTTTTATTTACTGAAGGCTGAATAGACCCTTCAAACATCTGCATGCTGTTAAACAGTCCACAAAATAACAATGGCTATAAAAATAAAGTAATGATTTGTAGCTTCCTCCATACCTGGCCTTAAAGATACAGCATCCCTTCTCCACTGACGCTGAGCCTTTTGTTTTTAAAGATCAACCTCCTCACTCTGGAGTTAGGAACGGACATATTTTTGTACTTGTATCACAGAAAAGGAAAAAGAGCAGCTTGCTAGTAGCTCTTATTTGGACTATAGTCACTGCAGCCTAACATCGTCTGCATTTCTTCATCTCAGGAGGAGGAACACCTCGTTTTCCACATCGAAGATGTCTTGGTTTAAAGACACATACTAGGGCAGGAAATCCAATAAATGAACTCCCTTCCCTTTTAATTCCCATCAAATACAGAGATGCTAAGAGGTACAGACGAAAACGTAACAGTTTGCTGACAAGGAAAAAGCAGCAAAAGCAATACCAACACAATGGCCTCAAATTAGCAACACAGAGAGAAATAGTTTCCAGTCTCCCTACCCTTGTACTCCTTTTGTATTTACACAAAAACAATGAACAACACGTGCTTCACTTCCTTCCTTTCCCCCATCCCGTGAGAAAAAAGAATGAAAAGTAAAACCAGGGAAAAGAGGGGAGGAAATGTAAAACTTGGAGAGCTAGTTCATTCGAACCACAGGTTGTTCTGCTGAAACGCTGACTCAGCGACAGCAACAGGAGCGCAGGGACTCTCGCTCTATCCACGGCACAGCGGTGGCAGGCAGCGGGGGATTGCAGCGTTGTCCCAGGCTCTCCGTGGCTCTCCCAGCAGCACCCAGTGGTTTGGCGGCAAATCCAGACTTGGTAGGAGCGGCGGCCGGAACCCCAGTGAAAGACGGCCCTGCATGGGATTTCTAGGCACCAGCCCCAGTGTGGTTCAGGGAAGAGAAAGAGTTTTTGTTCTCCCTCCAGCTTTTTTTTGGTTTTGTTTTGGTTTGTTTTTGTTTTTGTTTTGTTTTGTTTTGTTTTTTCTTTCCCTTGCCTTTCCTGTCCGGCTCCAGCGTGGGTGAAGATAGGCAAAGAAGGGAGGAGAGCAATGGGGGTGGGTTCATTCTTAGAGACACAATCCTTCGAAACAACGTTGGAAAAAATGGAATAAAATACCTCCCACTACTCCCCTAGCTATGACACAAACACAGTGCCAGCTGATACTTCCCCGCAGCTGACATTTCTGTGACAGTAGGACTGACAGTGATGGTTTTGTAATGGCAGCATTTCCCCTAGTGTTCTGCTTGTTCTGCCTGGTAAACTTCCTGGAATAATAAGATAGATTCGGCCTATTTCTGACAGAAGAAAGAATTGTATAGAAGACCTGGGGCGGCAGAGGAAGGAGGGAAGAACCCAAACTAATGCCTGTTTAATAGCTGGACAAAAAGTGTACAGCATGCAGCATTGTTTTATTTAGGTTTGGCATGGTTGTTTTGATCACAAAGCTATTTTGCCACTATTGCACTGATACAGTGTCAATCAGTGCTTACCCAGCACCCAAGTCCATCTGTACCAATGTATTGATATGTAGCAACCAGCAATACTTGACACAAAAACTTAGTAGGTCTGGTAAAAAGGAGGCATGGGGTGAGTTCACAGGGGCCGTGCAGCTTAGCCTAGAGACAAGGAGGCTAAGATGTTACATAACAGTTACCCACAAAGACCTTGAAAGACAAAGCCAAACTCTTCTCAATATTGACTGAACTGAATAGTTGAGGGCCTGTCTTCACTTATGCTGTAGCTGTCTATGCCATCCTGTCTCCTGGAAAGACCTTGAGCCTATGTTATTACCTTGTCTTTGGCCCTGTCTCTTTACCAAGCTTTCTGGATGGACCCTGAAACAGGTTCATCACATCACCTGGTTGAAGGCTGCTAATGGACACTGTTCAGGTCCTATGAGACTATGCCTGAGGAGTGGAGGTGTGAAGCCACAGCTTGCACAGAATTGACCTTCCTCTCCTAGTTTGTCCTTCCTTTCATAGCAGTTTCATCCTAAATCCTTTGTTGATCCTTGATGTTTCATGGACTTCTGTTTTTAAGGCCAGAATTGACCAATTATATAATATACCAGAGAACCTTTATCCAGTTGAACCTTTGACATTTACAGTGTTTCACTGACTGACTGAATTTAAATGCTTCTGGGGATTTCTTTGCTTTGGGTATTTCCCTTGGTTAAATAGAAAGTGATGCTCAAATCATGTTGAATTCCTATTTAGAACTTTTAAGAGTTTAAGTTAGTCAATTACTGTATTACAGAACACTTTATACTTTAAATCATATTTATTACTGGATGATTTCTGCTTGCTTTGAATCTTGAACTTCATGCTATAATTTATCTTATAGTTAAAAAACCACACATACAAAATCTTACTCAGTAGCTATTGAAGAAATTGATTTGAGCATTGCGAATGTTCCTTATTCCTTGATGAGAATGAACCTGGATGCCCAGCAATTGATTGAATGTAATATTAAGCATTTGGCTGCTGACCAGAGATGTCTGAAAGCAGAGGAAATCTGCAAATTTCCAAAACAGAATCAATTTGTGCTGAGTGAATTATGATTTTGGTGTCATGAAGCATTGATGCCTGAGGAAATTCAATCATTTCTCTTTTCTTTCATATGTGTCTTGGAAAGCTAGAAGAGAGCAGCACAGAGACAAATGAAGAAATAATCTCTCCTCCAGAAAATGGTCCTGCATATATATATATGCCATATTGAAACTGATTTCATTCACAGACAGAGCCCAGGACAGCAACACGTTTCTTTCTCTTCATAAATATTGCTTTATAAGCTCTATTTCCCTTGTTTTCCATAGCAACTGGCAGCACAGAATGCTAAAGGCCAGTGTTATGCAGATGGCAGGATGATAGATCAATGTCTTCTGTGAAAGCACTGCCTTTTGAAGTTGAGTTTCACTCAAGGCCTATGCAGTTGCTCTCTCAGACCTGCAGTAATGCCCTGATTCATATGCATGGGAGTTACAAGTGTCCTCATCATCCCCAGATTTTAAGTGTTTATTTAGGTGCCTCTATGGGGAGAAAACCATGCTGTCTTTCCTCTCCTGAAGCCTCATCTACAGCCTACACTTCAGCTTAGGAAACCCCATAACTATGTAACAATGGGTCCAAAGACATACCAAGCTTTAGGCACCATGGCTTTAAAACCATGATTTAGAAAAATTAAATTGTTAGCTGAATAATAATGTGGAAAAATATTTCATTGTTGCAAACATAGCTTAACAGGTAAGGCGTGATGGATATTCCTGAGGAAGATATGATCCGAAACAGAAGGTAATAGCAGAGTTACCACTATAGGGCTTAATGTACTAGAATGGGAGGTAAGGCTGCCTCTGCATTGAAAAGTAGGAAAAGCTGAAAGGGAGAAATACTTATCCTGGAATTTAGTCATATTCAAAAGTGTGCATTTTAAGATTTAAATCATCAGGACCTTTTTCTTCTCTGTTGGCACCAGAGTGACACACTCGTATCCTTGTTCCTGACAGTAACTCGGCAGGTCTGTCTCCTTATTGGCACTGCAGCTCCCTGTGCCCTGCTCCCACTGTGGTAGGACAGAAGGGACTCTCATGTCAGACCAGTGGAGAAGACACTTTCTTTGGAATTTCTTCTGTGGATTAGAAGAAATGCCTGCCCACCCAGGCAGCCTCATCTGACAGCACTATATTTCTTAATATTCTATTGGGAAAAATCTTAGAAAGACCAACATCACTTTAAAGTGCTTTAATCCATGATTCACCAAGATGACATGGCTGCTTTGACGGCTGACTGTCAGGAGAATTCAGTAAAAGCTGTGACTCAGGCCAAAGATTTGTTTAGTCATTATTTTTTTTAAGTTATATTTTAAAGTATTTTTTAAATTTTTTTTTAATCTTGATTGACTTGGAAGAGGCCGCTGATGAAGCCCCTCCTTTCCATGGAGACGCCAGGTGGTGCCAGGGAGGCGCGAATGCCGTGGCGGACGGCGCAGGAGCCCCTGCCGAGGGGAGCGGGGTGTCGCCATGGACACTGCCGGGACACCGCTGGGACACGGCACGGACACCGCTGGGACATCGCTCAGACACCGCCCGGGCCCCTTCCCCTGCCCGCGGCAGTGCTGCTGCTTGCAGCGTGTTGCTGGCTTGGAGAAGCTGGAGTGCCTATAAGGGACTCTTTAGGAGGCTGCACTATTGTTTTGGGGAGTAGGCAGGATCTTGGGCTGGTGGTCAATTTTGAGTTTGTCTGGTGCTTTTCAGTTGCACACAGGCACAGTGCACATCTGCTTCGGGCCTCATAGGTCCCATACATCCCTCCCTAACATCTATCCCACCCACCCCAGCACCCTCCTCTGTCCCAACACACACTCCCACCCTTCATCTTGAGACCACTGAAAACCATGGTATTTCCCTTAAAATGGGCTGCTTCAGTTCAAAACCTGTGGAAGAAAATGCATGGTGGGTCTGTGTTAGGAAGACAGTCTTCATCTTTGATGCTATCTGCTTTGGGGAGAGGGGAGGGAAAGGGGAGAACTGGTGCCTATTTTTCTGCATTAGAAAGAAAATCTCACCTTGTTTCATGTTTGTGACTACCCAGAGGCAGCTTTTCCAGCCTCCTCGAGCTCTTGCTCTCACATACTGTGGTCGTGGCTACCATTTCCTGTTGTCTGTTCATCTGTTCAGTCCCTGTTTTCTTACCAATTGTAGTTTAAAGCCTCACTTCACAGATTTCTTTGGATCAAATTCTGTTTTCCTCATACCTCCAGGGTACAGTTTCTACCAAGCTGGAACATTAAGGCTCTCCTTGTAGGATGATGAAGGAGAGAAACCATGAAGCAAAACAGTCTCAGGGGTTTGTACATTTCCCGCACAGAGCACAGTTGTGCGTGGTCTTCCTTCATCTTTGTCAGAGGCTGATGGAATGCTGCCATGGGGATGGGATGTGAAGTGTCCTACGTCAGTCCGTTTCAAAACAATTTGATATTGCTCTAGAGTGTTTACGTGATGCAGTTTCCTTTGCCATACAGAACCTGATGGGTGTTTGCCTGGAGCTGGTTGTTCCGCAGTATAAGATGATTAATGAGTGATAGTTTTTCTCATATTCTGAGTGGTGATTTGTATCTGCCTATGCTCTGCTATCACTGTCGGTCCAGCTGCTGTCACTTCCACGAAGAGGAACAACCCCCTGCTTGCTGACAATGTCCTTTATGTGATTGCATAGTAATCTAATCCAGCTGAGAGCCAAGGTTGAAAAAAAGCACAGGAGGGTGGAGGAAAGTTAGTTTTCAATGGGATCAATTCCTTGCTCCAAACACTTGCATAAGCGAAACAGAGGACTCATCCTGGGCACAGGAACAAACAGCATGGACATAGAGGGAACACAGTGTCCACATCAGCTAAAACTGATACTGGTATCTTGTATGTCAAAAGATTCCCTGAGAATTCCTGACATGAAAGTTGTTGAGACATAATCTTCCATACCTAGACGCTCCTGAATATATCTGGTGAGCTGGAAGCAGAGGAGCTGGTAATGGGAGTATCATCACACCTTCACAAAGTGGGTTTTTTTCTTGGAAAAACAACACAAGGGAAGGGGAAGAGGAGGGAAGGGGAAGGGGAGGAGAGGGGAAGGGAAGGGAATTACAACCCAAAATTCTCAGTTTTTAAGATATGGCGGTTCTGTTTCTGGATTGTTTTTTTAGTGCTGCATCATTAAATGGAGAAGTCATTTCCATTTCCCTTTTCCCTCTCCTCCTCTGTGGCAAATTACAGATGAACCTTAAACAGAGAGGGGCGGTAGAAGGTGCCCTATTGATTCTTGTGGAAATGTTTTTTTTTTTTGTTCTTTCTTTGTTACTAGATCATAGGATAAAGACAGATGCTTCTTCTCTTTACAGCATGCTGTATGGCCTATCTAAACACAAGGAAAACAGCATTTCTCAAGAAAGTGCTAAGTTCCATCCAAGGCTGGAGTCATCTTTATCATGAGGCAGTTGCACTGTAGTAGATACTTTGATAAAATCTGCATCCAGACTCCTGCGACATCACAGTTGATAATTTAGTTTGCTTCTGTTTCCACTGAAAACTTGTAGTTTCCAAGATTATCTAAAATTATTAAATGAATCATTAAAAAGAGGGGTGGGGATCATACGTGTTTATCTGCCTACCTGTCTTTCCTGCATGCAAAAGAAATGCCCACTTGTTTCAGAAAAATGGTTTGCTAGAGATGTAATTACCAGACAGTGGTCTACATGTAGGGAATAGCTTCTGCAGGAGATTAGGTGTCATCTCATGAGTGAAAATATAAGAACTTAAAAGAGTGAAAGTAGACAATAGACTTTACATTTTAGTCTAGGTATAGTTGCTGAGATTTTGTTACAATTATTTTTAAGTTTGGATCCTCTGTTTTCAGGGGAAGAGCTCTTGTTGGGCAGATAAGAGTACCAGAATGAACACTGGTTTTGTGAGTAGGAGTGCTGAGGACACATGGCTATTGGCAGATTGGAAGCACTGAGTCTTGCTTGGCCAGAGTCATAAGTGCACTCGTTGGAAAAATTCAAGTCCAAATTAATATGCTCATATAAACAGTTATGCAGAAGTTAAACCTTGAAAGCATTTACACTAACAATCAGTCTTGTTTCTCATTTAGCAGTTATGTTTCTCCACAGGATGTTCCTGCAAGTTTGCAGGGAAATAGCTTTGGCTTTTATTTAGAGCTAATTTCCGCTAGCAAGAATAACCTTTGTGCTTTTAGTTGCTTATGTATAAGTCTGGAAAATCTTGGCTCCTGAGCAATTAACATGAATTAATGCAAAAACATTTCTTGCCAAAACAGCTGTCAATGGCCATGTGCTACTCTGATGGTGCTTGATGCGAGTGACTCTTTTCCACTCAAGTCAGTGTTTTTGGATGGCAGTCATATGGCCCCAGAGGTCATGCCATAGAAGCTAATTCACTGCCCAAGGCATCTGCTCCTTGGCAGGTTCTGTAGACATCTGCATAGGTGGATCTCCTTTCTGTCACATGGCCGGGTACCTGGGAATGTAGCGAGGGACCTGCTTTGCCATTTTTTTAATTTCTTTATGGTTTTCTGGAGTTTCCTCAATAAACCAAGAGGCTTTTTCTTTATGAGGAATTGGCTGTACATCCTATATGTCCCTCTGTTGTTCATGCTATGAGAAACTGCACTGAAACGGGATCTTTGTTTCCAGCACCCGTCTCTCTCCCTGCACCCAGGCTGAAGTCATAACCCTCTCTGGGAGTCATTAACATTGGTTACTCTATAGAAGATATTTTGTCTTTCTAGACAGCTATTTATAATTTCAGGTCTGTGAGGGAATGAGTGATGAATTTAGAGAAGCAAAGCTACTCAGGAGACTTTGTGCTATTTGCTGGAAAGAAGTAAGAAAAATTTTGGAAAATAAAACAGCTGGAAGGCATGGAGGCATTGCAAGAAGTGGGTAAGGTATATTCTCTTACATGGGATGCTTGGCCTCAGTAAGTTTAGAGGACCAGACCTAGAAAGGCATACTCAGTGATTGCATTTTACACTAGCTTGAGTCAGAGAGCAGGATGAAACAGTTTTGCGGCTCTTGTAAGAAGTTATGAGGTGGTCAAAGCACTTGCTATTGTTGTTTTTAGGAACAGAGAAAATAAGTCCTCTGTGGTCTTTCACCAGTATGATGGCATTCACCTTTTTCCCCTCTTCACCTGGCTGATCTTCTGCCAAACACTTTTCCTCCTCCTTCCTAAGGCTCAGTTTTCATCACAGGTTACTCAGTCCTTCCCACTCCTTGCAGTGAGGTGACAGGTAGCACATGGCACTGGATTTGTATTTTTAATAGTTTTTCTCTGCTGCTTTTTTTTATCCTGGAAGTGTTCCTTTGGGCTTTCCAGGGTTGCTGCTGTGGTGTGGGACCTTCACAGGCTACAGTAACTCAGGGATAACTGGCTCAGTGAAGGCTGCCTTCTTGAAGAGTGTGTCTCCAGCCATGCCATCAACATTTTCTCCATGTTCTCCTAATTCTCATCTTCATGTGTTTTCTCTCAAGTCTTCTCCATGTTTTTCCTGCCTCTTCTTATCTATATCCAGATCTGTGACACTTCTCTCCTAATGGCTGCCATTCATGCTTAAATATGAGTGGAGGTGCCACACACGCCTTTGGCTGGAGTTTTGGCTCACTGTGGGCTGGTCCTATTTGTTTCAGAGCCGCAGAAGGTGGTTATGACCGGTTCAAGGCACACTGGTTCAAGCTCACAGCCCCTGACATTGAAACTGTGCCAGTTTTGCCCAGTACACCTCCTTTTGCCAAACTCTGACTGTTTTCCCCAGTTTACCTCCTTTTTGTTTCTGCCCATCTCTTGCAGTGCCTTATTGGCTTCTGTTTATAGGTTAGCTAAGGATTTGCTTACAAGCAACACTATTTTTAAAGTATTAGTGGTTGTCTTGTGTGAGCTACATACTGGAAAAATGTAGATTTCTGCCCCCCTACCACCATTAAACCTTTGTTCCTGGAATCACTCAATTAAACTATGACTTATTTTTAATGTAAACTCATAGCTCTTGTGTTTAAAAAGGAAATCTTCAAAATACAGATTATAGACAGTAAATAAAAAAGAAATATCATGGGACTTATTTTTGTGCCTTTTGAAGGCAGTTCTTAATGTGTAAGCCCTAAGACTTTGGAATACCAGGGAAGGAGCTGCTTTCTATTGTCTCCATATCTACAAAACTATAATAACCTCTGTAATTCTTTCATGTTACACAGATTCACAGAATGGGTAACGTTGGAAGATACCATGGTGGGTCATCTGATGCAACCTCCTTGCTCAAAGATGGAGCACATGGCACAGGATTTCGTCCAGACAGTTGTGGAATATTTCCAGTGCTGGAGACTCCACAACCTCTCTGGGCAATCTGTTCAGTGCTCAGTCACTGCACAGGAAAGAAATTCTTCCTCATGTTCAGGTGGAACTTCCTGGGCATCAATTTCTTCCTCTCGTCCCATTGCTGAGCACCTAGCAGAGTCTGGCCCACCCTCTGACATGGATCTTTTCAGATATGGATAGGCATTAATGAGGTCCTCTCTCAGTCATCTATTCTCAAGGTTGAACAGGCCTAACTCTCTCAGCCTGTTCTCATAAGAGGCATGCACTAGTCCCTACCAAATACGATAGTTTACATTTCAGCACATTTTTATCTGCTTAGGTAAAAGACTACAGTGCTCTACAAATTACTAGATGAATAAATATATGCACAATGGTAAGAATGGACCTGCTGCAAAGCATAGTCTGCAGCAATGAAGAAGAATCTGGATTTAAAAGAAAAACTGCTACTAATGTTGCCCTTTATAGAGAGTATGGTGGAAAAGTAAATGTATCAGAATCAACGAAAGTGTGAACTCTTAATTTGGAGTCTTTTCTGCAAGACATTTTTCTTAAGAAACTAGCTCCATAACACTATCTTTACCTTCCTTTGCCAAATTCAAAAAATTCTTCCTGTACTATCAAGTACTCAGCCACTAATTTGTTTCAGTCCCTTAGTTTAATAACCTCAATACAGCCAAACCTGTCATCTTCTAATGCTACAAGCTATATATGTCAGAAATTGTTGACTGAGAAACTAATTACCATTCCAGGAATGACAAGAACTACACTTTAGACTTCCTGTAGACCCATGGAAATGGATCTTTTAAGTAGATGGCTTGCCATCAAAATTTTTGTCACATCTTGAAGCCTTGACCATACAAACAGGATAAACCTAAATTTTACATGCGGTGCATAAGGTGGAAGGTACACACCAGGCTGCTTTCAACAGTTACTTTTTGCTGGGTAAGTCTTCATGCATAAACATTGTCAGATTTTTCCTGTTCCTACTGAGGGGATTGTTATTACTGTAACAGAGATTGTAGAAACAACCTCTGGAGAAAGAGAGTTTGTGTTCCTTTCTTCACTACTTAAAGTCAGCTCAAAGGGTTATTTACTCCTGATAGCCACAGGGGTGTGGCAGCCTCACCTTGTGTTACTCTTAGGTTGCTTGGCCTCAGACTCTGTATGCCTTCAAATGGTACCATCACCCTTTCTACAGGTGTGATGGGATATTTGGAAAGACAGATGTGAAGGCATGAAGAAGTGTGGTGGATCAGAATTCATCTAAGCTGCTACACGACAACTTGGAACAGTTGGAGTGCATTTGACCAGTAAGATCTGTGTAGTTCATTTGGATGTGTGGAGAGGGAAGCCAAGCTTGAGGCTTAAACCTGGAGTTGTGTACTGCATCCAAGTAAGCGAGGGATGCTTTTCAACATGAAAAGTTATGTTATGAAAATATAACTGTCAAGGATGATATTTGTCACTGCTGGTCAAGGCACTAAATGCCTTTTACAGTGTTCTTGAAATTGAGGCATTTGATTTGACATGAGTTAATGAATTTGTAGATCTGCTATGAACTGACTTAAAATCAGTACAATTCCAAGGCATAAACAAGACTTAAAAAAAATAAATATTAAAAATTCAATAGGTTATGTCTCTTCTTTGTCTTTAGTTAGTCAGAAATTACTTCCTCTGTGCAGTAGGTGTGGTCTGGTACAGAATTACAGAGCAGAATATCCTTTTCAAATGTGAAATATGAAGCAGGGGAGAAGCGGGACATACTGTCCTAAGTATTACATGCTGACAAACAGATCATTAGTTCAAGATTCTGGAGTAAATTAAATATGGATAGTAATCTATGTACTCAAAAAAGGAACAGTGTGCAAGGGCATGCTTTGGAAACTTTGGGAAGTTGAAGTAAGATTTGCAATTTCTGAAGCCTTGATTCATGGTTCCTGAAGGTGTAGGATTGCTGATGTGGTCAGAGATTAGACTCTTGAAGTATGAAAGGCAGGTCCTCTCTTGACTCCCTAATGAGGCCTCATATTAGAAGCCCAGAAGCTCCCTAACCCCAGTATAAGGGGAGGGGAGACATGTCCCTGTTTAGCTAATTCTTTTTTTAACACTTTGTTATAGTTTCAGAATCTCATGGAATTTTTCCTTCCCCTACCACCAAATGAGGTGTTAATAGCTCTCATCTTCATCCACTGCTTCTAACAAAGGGGTAGATGACGAGTGAAGGTGTTACCTAGCAAGGTAATGGTTGGAGTGGGTGTAGTAAGGGGAAGGAGAGACTTTTGGTTTTTGATTTGCAGAGGAGGAGAACTGCGGGAAGAAGAGAGAGACGACTCTCAGGGGAACCTCTGCCCTATGAGTTTGGTCTTCTTTTTTTTTTTTTTCCCTCCCATTTCCCAATCCCTGGATTTTTGGAGTTTCCTGCTGCTTCAGAGAGAGAGAGATTTACTAGCCAGGGCCTTTTACATCAGGCTTCCTGAGAGGGCCAGCAGCTGCCAGCCTGGGTGGAAGGAGCCCCCAGCATTGGCGGCTGCCAGCTCAGAGTAGCATCCATCCTCCAGCCATGAACTAAGAGAGAGTTTTTGCCCGCAGAAAAAGGAGTCCAGCTCTTCCCCTCTCTGTACAGCATCTCCCACTGACTCCACACCAACCACCTCAGAGAGAGACACACTGAAACCTCTCCATCCATCGCCGAGGTCAGCTCAGCACTGGCCAAGGAGCAACATCACCACCTTCTGTCCATAAATATTACTGTGCCCAATGGGAGCAGAGACTGCGGGGGGGTTCTGGGAGCGATTACCCACAAATTGGTCATTTTTCTTGAATACATATATATATATTCATATATATATATATAGTAATATACTATATATATATAGTAAAGAACGTTTATCCTTTCTATTATCACACCTTAATTAAATTTTGTTTTGAATCCAAAGGAGGCCTGGCTCCTTTGATTTCTATTCCAACAAATTTCTTAATTTCCTCTAAACTTAGACAGCTTCCATTAGTGTTTTCCTCATACAATTTTAAACATCCACTGGACTGATTATGTGACTAGCGTGTCTGTTCTCGTTCAGGCAGAGGTCACCAGTATCGAGGCCATGCTTCGGAGAACGCAGCTTCTCTGGGCAGGGCATGACTCCAGGATGAAGGATCATCACCTCCCTAGGATTATGTTCTGTGGTGAACTCGCCACCAACTGCCACAAGAGAGGAGCCCCGAAGAACAAATACAAGGTCTCCCTGAAACAACACCTCAGCCTTGGCCATATTGACTGCCATCAATGGTTCACTCTGGCCTCCAGTCGGAAAAACGTGGAGACACACCATCCATAACACTGCTGTCTCCTTTGAAAATGTATACAGAATCAGTCTCGAGGAGAAAAGACAACACAGAAAGAATTGTGCCTTGTCAACATTGCCTAAGGATATTTTCCACTGTCCCTTTTGCAACTGGACTTGCCTATCCTACATCTGCATTTTTAGCCACCAGCAAGTTTGTAGCAAGCGTGAGTAGAGTCCTTCCCAAATCTTCGTTTGTGAAGCCTAGCCATTGTTATTTCCAGGGCCAGGTAAATGACTAAGTCAAGATCAAACAGTGGGTCAGTAGCAGAGATGGGAACTGAAATCAGGTCTTCTGACTCAGGTTTCTCCTGGCTATAGCCTCTGGGTTACACAGCAGAATTCATTGGTGCTATAAGTTTCAGCAGTTACTGAGAAAAAACTTAATTTTCTTTCCTTGAGATATCATATCTGTGTCATCCTGTTCTCTGCCCACTAGGAAGCAATTTCTTAAGATTAGACTTTTTTTAAAGGCAAGGCAAGCAGGAGGTGTTTCTAACTGGTTGCACTCTTTTGATCAATGAGAGAGGTGAGCCAGAGTGTGTTCCAGTGACCTCCTGCTATATAAAAGTTTGACCTGCCTGACAGGACTTCTGGCTGCTGAGTAGCTGTGAGTCACAGACTTTACTGCTTCAGTTTAATGTGTATTGTTACACCAGACACTGCAGAAATGAGGTGGCCTCTTGAATATTTGCATTGCTTGGCAAGCTAGGGTAAACTGGTGGGTGGATTTAGGAAGTTCTGGCAAGGGCAATCACAACTGGTGTTAAGGCCTTTGCAGGGCTCCTTTTCATGTGTGTGCATGTGTGTAGGATAGTAGCAAGGGCCCTGGAGGGTTTTTTCCAAGGTTCCTGGGAAAGGATAAGTAATCTGGAGATTTCCTGTGACTTTTGAAGTGAGAAAAAAAATTGCTCTGACTTTTGGGGGAATCTTCTTGGATCTTCCAGCATCCCACTTTTTTCCTGAGTGGTACAGAAAGCCTGGGCTCAGCACTGCTTTGTTTATCACAGCAATGCAAGCTATGCTGTGCAAATTTTCTCCTCTGCCCTTGTTTATCTGGACAGTCCAACATCTGATCTGTACAGTTCCTTTTGCCTCTTTTTGTGTTGGCTTTGGCAACTAAAATCCATGTAGGGCGCAGTTACCAATGGTTAAGGTGTGCCTGACCTGGGATGCTGCAAGTCTTTCCCTTTCATGACAAGGCATGAGCCCTGTAAGGGAGTGACTATGTGGCTGCATAGACTTTTGCACGGCACCTAGCATGGCTGGGTTCAGGTTCACGACTGAATTAGCTGGGTGCTGCTACACTGCAAATGAACCAATAGGAATGACAAAAGAGATGTGGGGGTTTCCTCTTGGCAGAGGTAGAAAGGAGTGAGGTACCTCAGCTCTGAAGTTATTGCGCTTTATTATTTCACTTGCAATACTGTCTGCAGACTGTCTTCTGGGACAAGGGTCCTATTGCACAAGCTGATCTATTCCCCACCCTGAAAAAGGGTGTTCTCCAAGTTGTTTGAACTCTTTGAGAGCAGGGGTACTACAGTGGTACAGGGGCCAGAGTGTAAAGCAAGGGATGCTGCTGCAACTGAGAGCCATAAGCACTCAGTTTAGACACCAGGCATACATCCAAAGATCTCCTTCTATTATTTCTATATGCTCGTCACCACTATTTGGCCATGACTTCCTCTAACTAGTATTTCTTGATGTGTGCTTAGCCATTTCATGTTCAAAGAGCTTTACAAATATTATGTAATTAGGAAAATAACTCTCTATTTGCACAGGCAGCTACACAACCTCATGTTCAAAATTCAGCTTTTGGAAATGTAGCCTCAACTGAAATTTCTTTATCTGCTCTTAACTCTCCTGGTTGCTCTCCCAAAATGATTTTTCATCTTCTCAACCCCATAACTAACTGTGATGATGGTAATAAAATGAATACAGCTTGGAGAGATAAACTGCTTGCCCCTACAGTGTAAAATGTAAGACAGGTAAAAGCAAGTAAGGGCTGAAAAGGAGTACATGTTTTGGATTTCAGTGTCAGTCTATTTGCTAAATATCCTGGCTTTTAGTAGAAAAAAATGCAGTGCAAAACAAGGACTGCATCTTCCAGAGCCTGATCTCCAGTTGCTGGTGATAGAACCACAGACTCAGGAACAACCCAGTTGTTTCATTTTTCCGCAAGCCTTGGTGTTAGGGCTAGGGAAGGATTTATCCCTATGACTGCCTGTATAAAGTGTGAGGCATTGACATAAAGCTTAAGACTTGTCTCTCTACCAAAATTCAGGGTATTTTGTTTGTTTGTTTTGCCCTTTTTTTTTCTCCCTCTTTTCTTCTCCTCTCTCTCAAAGGTTAAATGGTCCCCGCAGGGTGCAAGAAAGGGTTATTGAAAGCAGCCGGTCCACTTTTGAATACTACTCTTCTGGTAAATCTCTGATCCAGCATCAGTGGTGGTTAACCACTGATATAGGAAATGACATCTAACATTTTATCACTCAGCCAGAAATGGAAGAACAAGGCAAGTCTGTATGTGATGAGTATGGACTGTTGCCTGCTATCTACCCCTTAAAGGCATATTGAAAGGAAATATTTTTCAAGGAGGGACATTTTTTCTCTCTTTGGGTACCTTTCTGCTTAAAGCAGACTAAAATCCTAGAAAGCAAATCCCCTTCTTTCCCCCCTCCACGAAGTTTTCCCTGCTAAAATAGCCATGCTATTTCCCTGCTAAAATATGGCCTCATGAACAACTTAAATCCTCTTTTCTGATCTTTTGTATCTTTTGGAAGTGTATCAAAGGCCATAGAGGAAATGGGGGGATACACAGTAGGCAAGTAACCAGCGATGGAAAATTTGGGTTTCAGTAGGGGGCACTCACTGCCCTGACTGAGAGCTCAGCTCTCCCAGGCATGATGTGATGCTGCCTTTGGTCCAGATAGTCTTGAGCAAATGTGCTAAAATGTCAAAGGAAGAAAACAGTAAAAAATTAGTAATCAAAATGCAGGGTTGGAACTTCAGCAAGTATGAACTGTTGTTGTTTTCTGATTTCAATGTAGCTGCATTGATTTACAGTAATAAGCACTTGCCTGTTGTCAGCACAGACTAACCACAGCTGCTGTGCTTTCTGTCAGAGCTGCTAAAACTTGGTCTGGTTACAGAGTGCATATTCAAGAAGTGAGCAAGCAACTCAGAAATTCAATGGTATGTACTGTCTAACTAAATCTCAAAAGGCTGTCAGATCTACCTATATAAATTCTAACAGTTTCAGATGTTTTCATCGTACATGCTGGAGTGAAATAAAAAAAAAACAAAAACAAAAGATGCAGCAATGCACTTTCCTCCTGCAAATAGGATATGTGGGCAAACACTTCAGTGCTTCAGCTGTTTCAGAGGCCTTTTTCACCTAATGACACTGTGTGAGATGTTTTCCAAAGAAAGAGCTCCACAGATTGCCAGAACTTTTCTGGAAGTGAGCACAAGAATATATTAGAAAGCAATGTATTAAAGGTATGCCAGTCCTTCTGATCTATTGGGCTGTGTAACATGATTTTCATGAGTCCAAGAGCAGCAAGAAGCAAATGATTTGGAGAGCCAGTGAGTGGTAGTGGCAGCAGAGACCTCCATGAGAAATTCAAAGGCTATTGATGAGGGCAGACCTCCAAAAGTCCTCCTGCTCTCTGGCTTGGCTAGAATTAAAGCTGGATGATGGGGTGAACACCTAGATGCTGGAAAGCTGACTTACTCAGTCCTACAGGAAGGATCTCGAATCCCACTAGCTGGTACCTACCAGTACAGCCCTCCTGTAAGTTGAAGCACTGACTCACTCAAAGTGTTTGAAAGCCACCCATGCAACATCACACTGGCAAATCAGGCAGAGAAAATCAAAATATCTATGACCTAGAGACAAGTTCAGATTTGTGTTCAGGTGGAGGTCTGATGTGTACTGGTATGAACTGGAAATAGGGCGTACGGATTTGCAGTCAGTTGGGATCAAAAATGAGTAAAATAGAAAAGTGTAGTTCTAGTTCTCAGCACACTCACTGTTCACTTAGAATGTCCATTCTTAAGCCTCTTGCTAATTTTTCTTTCAGTTGTGGAGACTGGTTTGAATACAGAATGCAAAGTGAAAAAGTTGTGGAAGATGCTTGGAGCATGTAGATAAGGGCTCTGCAGAAACATACATGCATCATCCACAAAGAGGGAAGATGTACATGCATGCATGAAATGAGATTCTCAGCCCTTAATGCTGTATATTTTTGAAACTGTTATGATGTATTGTACATCCAAAAGCCCACCATGCTCAAACATCCTGGTCTGTGTAGAAAAATCTCTTCTTTCCAGCCTTGCAAGCAGTAGGGCACTAGTCCTACCAGAAAGTCTGAAAGAGACTTGAGCAGGTCTTTGACTTCTGAATGTTTTCCAGCAAACAGTACTGTCAGGATCAGAGCCTTGAGCTACATCTTGGGAAGTGTTAGTGTTTGTCTCTGCACTTGATTGCACTCAATTGCTTGCTAAGAACATGTTCTTTGAAAAAAGATCTGGAGCTGGATCTTTCTCTCATTGTGATTCTGCCAGCTGCTGTCCCCAAAGCTATTTTTAATCAGACAAGCTTCTGCATCCCTGCCAGAAAAACCTCATAACAATTAAAAAGAAAATTAAGGCAGCCTGGATAAATGAATTGTGCTGGCTCTATAAATCAGCAGCAAAGGCAGCATCCAAACATCAGCACGCCATTGTTAATGCACCATCTTCCACTTTGCTATAGCCTTGTTCTCGTCGTTCACACTTGATCCCTTTACACTCTGCTGCTGGTCTGCGCACTGCCTCTTGCATAATGTCACCTTAAAGACACCATTTGTTTGCACATGAGTGGTTTTAAGGCTGGAGATCCTTGCTGTAATTATTCTGAGGCATGGTCTCTGTACTTAAAATGCTGAGCAGAAAAGCATGCCAAACTGGCTGAGTCCTCCACTCACATGTGCTTGTTCTTTTATTGGTAAATCTGTGCTCCAGAAAGGCAGAAATAGATATGCAATCTCCTTCACCGAATGCTTTAATAGTTGGTGTCATGTGTTGGCAGAGGTGCTCAGAAGACCTAATTCCAAAAGGAATGCAAAATGACCAAGGTTGTCTGTATGTTTTAAGAGATAAACCAGGTTTTTTTGTGAGAGTGTTGGAAGGTAAACTGCTCTGATTTCACCTCAAGTGCTTTGCATAACTGGCACTGCAGCAAGCTCTGCACACACGTGCAGATTCTGTTGAAGTTAGTGTGCAGGCTCTGTGCAGCTACACTTGCTCACCTCTCTTTTGGAGAGCCTCAGCTTCTGTCATCAGATGTGAAATTCACACCATCCCCACTCAAATTAGCCCCAGATGGTCATCTCAGCCATGAGGTCAAGGTCAGCCTGCAACACCAGGACTGGACTGTGGTGGACTGGCAACAGGCTGGTGCAGAGTGGGTGTATAATCACAGAGCACAGGGTTCAGTGACAAATTCAGGCTGACTTACCATATTCTGCAAGGAACACCCAAGTTTTATTCCTAAACTTGGTATTGTAAATTTGTGGAAATGAGCTTTATTGACTTGAGTGTCCTTATGCTGTTGGAATGGCAGTCTTAGGAGTGATCATGGTGGCTTTTCCCCATGAAACAGAGTAAGTGGTACTTTGGTGAAATCCATGGATGACCTTGTGGTTGTGATGCATTCACTTAAAAACTTTCTGAGTGGTTGTTTGAGCAGAGCAGTAGAGGAGGAATAGAGCTATATCTTAGAGATAGGTCTTGGGTGTTGTGCAAATGTAGTCTTCCATTGCAGATGGAACATCTAGGTGTTCTGATGGTTTGTGTAAATTATACTTCTTTTTTTTTACAAGAAGTGAAAGACACATCAGTGCTGCACTGGGAAAGGCTGTGAACACGCTTATAAACAGGAAAGTGATATGAAGCAATTCAAGGAAGATTAAAGAATGGTTGGAAAATAACAATACAAGTTCCAACTTGGAAAAATGCAAACTGGAGAAAACAACTTGAAACTCAAATATGCAACAGGAATAAATTTGTTGAAGAGATCTAGAAGAGATAGCAGCTAGTTGATTGGAGTGGTATTTCTCAAGCTACAGAAGTTGGCAATGCGTGGGAAGGCACCCTCTTCCATATAAGAAGGCAGGGCATGTGGAACCTTGACCTGAGTCCTGTGTACTGCACTTCAAAGCAGACAGAGGTATGCTGGAGGGGCTTCAAAACAGCAATGAAAAAAATAGTGGGGGAGGTTGTATGTGCGTATGTTATCCCAAGATTTTTGCCCATAAAGTAGTCAGAAGGTAACAAAGAGGGTAACTGTCACCAGTGTTAGAAAAAAAGTAAATGCTAACCAGATTTACTTCAGGCTCTACGCTGGAGGATAATCAGGAGTAAAGGGAGTGCTCTTTTAAAAGAAACATTTAACTGAATATCAAGAATCATTTCGATGAAGAGATGTGCAATGCCTTGCAAGGAAGTGGTGGAAACTTCATCCCTTGAGGACATCTAACACTTGACCACACAAAGCACTATGAAGTTTATTAGAGGAAATGATGGCATTGGATAGGCAGGGGAAGTATGATACAAAAGATCACCTTCAATTTATCTGAGTGTATCATATGAATGGAAAAATGAGCACCAGGATGTTTGTGATTTCCATATTCAACAGCCTTAAGCTGCCATTCATTGGTGAGAAACCAGTCTATTCCCAGGTCCCTCTTTTTTCCATTCTATTAACTTTACCTTTTCTTATTTGTGCTGTGAAGCAATAACATTAGAGCACAGAGGAATGGGAGAGTTTTTGCAGAATAAACAATAGTTTTGTTGGAAAATCTCATTTTTTGGCTGGGTAATGCCAAAACATAGGGCAGAAGGTAGTCATGTTGAATTTGTGGATGTCATCTCAGTGCAGTGCTTCTTCTGCACTGGGAAGAAACTTGATGTTCTTCATGGAGTCACATGACTTTCATAAGTTCTGGTGTGGATTATATGAGCCACTTGCATTTGCCATCAAAATGGCTGCCAGAATGTGAACTGCCCTGGTTGTGTAAATGGAATGCTTAAAAGTCCATAGTGTCCATACTATCCATACAAAAACAAAGTTATACATACAACAGAAAAAGTTTACAGCCACAATATTTTGAAAAGCACACACATCTCCCATCTGTGTGAGTGCTTCCCCATCCTGCTGGGTTCTTGCTACTGCAGGTATACAGCCAGTACGGCATACTGTGGGCTTCAAAGGTTTTTATTATGTAGATATTTGAAGATTAGGTGATCAAGCTGTAGCTTCAGAGCAATAGGATCTAACCAGAGAGAGCAGAAAAAGAGATATAA
This sequence comes from Formicarius rufipectus, assembly GCA_013399695.1. Classification (NCBI taxonomy): domain Eukaryota; kingdom Metazoa; phylum Chordata; class Aves; order Passeriformes; family Formicariidae; genus Formicarius; species Formicarius rufipectus. The sequence continues at coordinate 8,693 of VXAU01005542.1, read as the reverse complement.
ATGTTCATCTGGATGTGCTGAAAATCCAGTGTCGCTGCCAAGCAGCTCCTTGAGAGGTGTCCCATCACTGCAGCACTGGTTTAACCTTGTGCTCATCAGCCTTGACAGTCTCTCTTGACAGCTTGCCCCCTCTATAATCTAAAGCTGTGCTTTGGAAGATAAGGGCCTTGTGTACTGGTTATAAACAGCAAGGCTGGAGTGAAAATTCACAGGGCTGGAAGTCAGAGTGCAGCTTTGCAGCTACATTAAGAAAACCTCAGAAAGGGTGAAGGCTCCTTCTCTGCACATTCAAAGCACTTTCTCTCCCAGTCTCTCCCAGGGCATTTTTTCATGCTTTGTGTTATGCCCCACTTTGACAAGTCCTTGCGTTGAAAGGTTTTNTTTTTTTTTTTTTTTCTGGAGTCACTTTGCTTGCATTGTCCTCTCCCAACCACTTTATACTTTTGACAAACCAAGATGCTTGTACACCATTGTTAAGGTAGAGGGAAAGTAGCAGGATTGGAGGAAAAACACTTGTTCTGGAAAACCTTTAGGAATTGTGCGGTTTTTTTGTTTGCTTTTGGTTTGGTTTGGTTTGGTTTGGTTTTGTTTTTTGTTTGCTTTTTTTTCTTTTTTTTTTTTTTTTTTCCTAAGAACAAGGGCTGTTTGTCCTTTCAATGTACATGGTTCCATGGTATTTGTCTTCTTGCATCTTTTGGCTATTAATTGTTTCGGACAATTTCACCGTTTACTCACTATTAGAGTATTGAGAGCCCTCCCACCACCATTCATGCCCTGTGTATTATCAGATCTTGGGGAAAAGCTCAATGTAGGGGGTTCTGCTTCGTTAAAAGAAAAAGGAAAATCTACTACTTCCACTTTAACATAGGTTAAATGAATAGAGCTGAAAATGGTTCTCAGTAAAGGATAGGCATGGATTTGGTCAATTTAAACCAGATTATTTGGTAAGATACTATTATCTAATAGCCTTGGAAATTGCAGTAAGAATGAAGACATTAACTGTGAAAGGATATACTTCCCAAACCTCTGTCCTCCAGCCTTTGTGTTGTCCCAGACTAATATTTCTTTTCATTCACTCACCTGCTTGGCAGTGGGCTTGTCAAGGCAAACAAGGTGGAAAAAACCACATGAGAAGCTAGAGAATAGGTTCACAACAACTATCCAGGGCAGAAGAGGGGAGGGAAAGGGAAGACAGTGAATTCAGGAAACAAATACCAGCAACCTTTTAAGGAATGGCACTGTGCCAGAGGACAGTTTACTTCAAGCCAGCAACAGAAATGTTCAGACAGGGGAAAGAACAAAAAAAAAAGCAGCAGTAAGTGAAGGACAAATGAATAGAGGAAAGGCACTAAAAGGAGAATAGGCACAGAGACCAAGGGTCTTGGCTTGCTGCCCTGGGGTCTTTCCAGAGACTTTAGTGGGAGCAGATTGCAGCCTGGAGCTTTTGAAATTATTTTAGCCTGAACTCATCCTCATAACTCTCGTGTTAAAATTATGTATCTTCAAAGCTCTTCTGGACATGTATGTATGCATACCCAACCTTCCCAGTCAATGTACTGTAAACTCCTAGATGATTACTGCACCCCCTCAGAACAGAATTGGATTTGTGTTCTCCAAATGTGTAAAACCTTGCTCCATGAATTGCACCTTGCCACTGCAAATGAAATCACAGACTTAAAAGGTATAGCAGCTTAACGCTCAGTAAGATAGACGCAGATTGAGATGTCACAGAGTTAAGCCCAAGACTGCTCCCTGGGGAAGGTTCTGCCCAAAGGTCCTTTAGATGGAGTCCATGTGAAGCAGCAGTTTCCAGCTGGGACAGTCCCCATACTTCCATAGTGAATTTTTGATCAGTGATTTTGGAAGGTTTTTCCCTGCCAGACTGTTTTTTACCTTTCTTTCCTCCATCTCCTCTCCTCCTAAAGAGTGCCCATGGTGCCTCTGAAAGTAAACCAAGCACAGGACAGCTTTGGCAGGACCTTTCAAAAGGAAAATATTCCCTCTCCATCTGAGTGATTATGAATAATGATCTGTGTACCACATTTAGTTCAGACTTCAATGGCTTTTTCACTGAGGCTGTATCAAAGTTGATATGAAACTGAAAAGATTGACATAAGTGAAAGCACTCACAGAAAATGCAATCTGTGCCCATAACACATTATCAGAATATCTGTGGACCCCTGGGTTAAGCTGCTGAATTATTAGATTTCTCTGCTCAACACTCTCTACCAGCTTTCTGTCTGTCCTTGCTCTTCCATGGGGAAGTGTGGCTTTTAGTGCTTAGTCAAAGGCAAAGGGTGCAAATTTGCTGAGTATCTTCAGAAATGGTCCCTCTGCCACATCGTTGGCATCTGGCGCTGATACCCCAGGCACTACTGTCCCAGTGTGATAACCCTCCAGTGTCTTTCCATAGGCTGCAGCCATTTGCCTGCCTACAGAGCTGCATTTGATGAAGATCTGAGTTGGAAACAAGTCTAAATGAAATCTGATTGGCTAATTTCTGTACCTAAGTCTTGGTAAAGCGCTCAGCCTCTTGTCCTTCCCCCTTATAAGGAGAACCAAAATGCAAATTGCTCAGATGCCAGCATGATGAATGTGGAAAAAAAAACAAAACCGCACATGCAAGCAACCACCTAGCAGTCCTGTCACAGCTAGATGAACCACAGTCATTGTTAGGCTAACTCCCTGGGCATGGCATTGCCCTTTTCCAAACTCTGGCAGTCTGTGCTCCTTCTACAAGCCAAACACAGGCAGTCTCCGTCCACTTGAAAAAATCTCCAACAAGAAAAACTCCACAGGTGTTGCAGATGGAGCAGAACTCCAGTTGTGGAGCCCACCTGGCTCCCAGAAAAGCAGACGATATTGCTAAATTTTCTTTCTTCTTTTGGCCACAGATTGGTGGCACGTTGCCTGCATTTACCTCTGCTGTAGCTTTCTGATGGAGGGGTGGTGAGCACATAGGCTGTGATATCCTCAGGGCTGCTGAGCATGATCAGTACCTACCCTGCAGCATGGTGAAAACCCATGAACAAAATGGGTCCCTTTTTCAACTTTGGTGGGTATCTGCTCTTTGGCAGACACCTCACTGTGTCTGCTTTAAACTGACTGCTTTTGTGTTTGTGTATGTGTATGCACATGTAGGCAGCCTGTAGTGAGTGTGGAGCAATTTTAGTACCTCTAGACTCTAGAAGAAATGTCCCAAATCAGGGTGATTAAAAAAACCCAAGGAGCAGAAAACAATAGAATAAATTTCCCCTCCAAAACTGTAAGAGGGCTTTTGTGAGATTTTTGAAGAGATAGAAACTGGGTTGAATTGTGTCTGGAACTACTGTGGCTGAAATCTGCATCTGGGCTCAGACTCAGATTTTGGAAAAATGCTTGTGCTTCTGCTTTTGGATGCCATCAACCTGTTTTTTGCAGAGGCATTGAGTTGTTTTTTTTTTAATCTCAGTTGGAGTTCTGAGTGCATTAATGCTCATGCAAATCAGGCTACAGGTATCAAAGTCAGTCAGTCAAAAGCACAGGCTCCTCAAATTTGCAGGCTGCTTATTATGTAATTGCAGCTAAAAAAACTCTCCACATTTAAATTTCCCAGCATTTGATAATGCTGCAGCTCTAAAAAGTTCCTCAAATGGACCCTGGGAAGAGTTAAGTCTTCATTTAGCAGAAGAAAAAACATCCCCATCAGTGACAGGCACTCTTACTGTATTACTGACAGGAAAACCTCTGTCAAAATATCTAAAGTTTTCTCTGATTCTCCTTGCCCGTCCTATGTCCCTGTATATTTTGAGTAAATTGTCTGTGGTCCTTGTTGTCCATGCTGAAAACACTTATCTTGAAGACATGCTGTGAGCTGTTCTTACTGTTTGTAAAACCCCGTGGGAAGGTGATCATGTTTTTGCTCAGTGGCTAATGTGAATGGTTTAGGGAAAAGTGCTGTTTCAAGACAAAGAAGATCAGGATTTTTCCCCCTAGAAAAATGAAAAAAGAAAGCTGAATATTTGTTATTATCTTGAAGTGCTATACATGATCCATAGTGGTATAGTTTCCTTCGTGTTCCTGTTATTTAATATCTTCCTTTTAGAAATGGAGGCCAATGAAAATTTCCATGCTGAAGTGAAAAAGTAAAAAAGTTTCCATTTGAAATTTCTGGAACAAATAATTTTAAGGTATGCCAGACTAAACTTTTTCAAAGCTATAAATTTTTGTCCTGCTTTGATTTCAGGCAAAACTATTTGCTTCACTTGACCTGAACTTGCAGTTCTTAACAGTGCAGCTGAAATGCCTTTTCCACAGAAAATAAAATATTCACAAAAATAGTTCATCCAGCTGAACCCAGGCAGAGGATTTTAGTCTCATTTCGTTGGTTACTGATTTTGTAAACTGGCTAGCAGCCTGTAGCCTGGTAACCAAGTTGCCAAATTGTTCTGTATTTATGTTGTATGAACTTCTAGGGACTACAGTAAGCCCTGTTTTATTAGGTACCACTAATCCATGTAAAGCCAAGCTTACCCGTGCTGCAAGGACTGTTTTTCTACCAGGTAATGAAATCAGCTGGAACAAAATGGTATTTGTGGGCTGCAGATAAACTACAAACTTCTNGTAATGTTCACAGATAACAGGCATTAACATAATAATAAGTGCAGCCCTCCACCAGGAATCTCTTCCCTGGCTTCAAAGTGGTGTTATTATTGTCCTCAAATTCCTCACTAGCAATCTGGTGCCTGTAATAGAAAAGATTACATGTCAAAATGAGACTAATTCAGTGCCCTTTCTGCAGTTTCTTTTTTGTTGTGTTCCTGATGCAGCAAATAAAAGTGGTATTGGTTGTGCTGATGCAAAATTTCAAAGTGGATTTTTTGGACAGGTTCAAGGAATGAGGGTTGGAAACTTCGGGCATTGGACAGCCCAGCTGTTCCCCTGGACCAGCTGTGCTGCACTTGCAGGAAGGACAAGCAGCAGGGACACAGACAGCTCACTTGGTCTGCCTAGAGGGCTAGTGGAAATCCACCTCACACCCCCTGAGATGCCACCAAAGTCGAGGTACTGCTGCGGTACAGTCATGCTATGGCAAACTCCCCTTTTTTTTTTTTTTGATGGAAACAAGATCCATGACTGCCCTTGGCACACAGGTACCCTCAGGCCCCCAGTCAGGTTTGTTGGGAGAGTCTTGCTCTGCAGTGCACACAAGGAAGGAGGGAGCTGACAAACCTGTTCCGACAATTTGAAGCACCTCAGCAGCATGGCTGTCCTCATTCACCTATGGTGGGATCCCTACCCTTGCCTCCTTGGGGCAGCAGACACAGCTCTGGAGTAGGAGGCTCATCTAGGCAGAGGAGAGGAGCCTGGCATGGCACTGCTCTCTTAAAGCATGAGCCTGTTGGTCATGAGCTTGGGGATGTTTCCCTTCCTGAGCCTTGCTCAGCTGCTGCTCTGCTCTGACTCCAAAATGGCTGCTAAAAGTTGGCATGGGAGAGGCAGCCCCAGGCATTGCAGTCCCTCATGGGCACACGATTTGTCCTTCAAAGAGAAGGAGCCCATCCTGTAGAGAGTAAACAAGACTCCTGGGCCAGGACCTGCCACTAAGGCTGGTTTCAGAGGTTGCAATATGGAGCTGGGCTATGAGGAAGCTGAGATTACCATGTCATGTCCTCCTCTGCCCTGCCATGCTGTCAGTTTCCCTCCAGGCACTGTGTGAGAAAGTGAACATGGATTTAATTGCCTTGGTGTCACAACATCCAGATGTTTTGAATACTTCTGCAGATTCTTCCTTGTTTGTGTTGTGGTTAGGACTGCTGGCAGCAAGATGGGGAGCATTTAGCTTTGTGTCAGAGGAAAGAAAGTGATAACCCACTGTGATAAATTAGTGTCTGTGGCTCACTGGTGCCACTGCTGCTGCTGTCAGCAGAGACAGGTGAGGCTGTTGGATCTGAAGAAGTGGGGGTTCCCAGAGACCCTTTGGCAAAGAGAGGATTGTCTGACACAGGGACTTGGTGGTGAAGGCTGCTGGGCTCAGTCTTTGGTCAGGTGCTGAAGGTGGAGGCACATGAGTGGTGAACAGGGCCTTCTGTCCTGTTCTGCTCCACCTCATCACTGTAGGAGTTCTGGAACAAAGATCTCACATGTATTTGTTCCTGAACAAAACCTGACTTAGGACAGGAAACCAGATGTGATTCTCCTGGGGGATCTTGGATGCAGTGCTGGGGCTAAATGTTGGTCCAGCTAGCCTCACTCCCATCTGGACCCACCAATGCAACCCTCTCCTCTTGTGGTCCCTGGCAGCCCATACCCAGCCCATGGCCCCATGTCACTGGGGTTACTGACTCCAGTTGGGCCCCATGAGTATGAACTTCCAAGCCTGCAGTTCAGCTACTTAACTCCTGCTGTATTGTGGTCAGGGTGGCAGTGGGAGATAGCACGCAGGACAGGTCAGAGCACTAACCAGCATTAAAAAAGTGACTGAATGAAACAAAGTTAAGCTACTGTTTGAAATATTTGCTGCAACTGCTTTTGGAGGTGCTTCTGTGCTTTTCTTTTTTCTGGACCATACATCTCAATACATGGCTGAGATTGGAGACAAAGCACCTCTTCTAGATGAGGACGTTGCTTTGGAAGGGTACTGCCTGCATCTGCCTGAATGTTTAGATATGAACCATCCCTTACTCCTTTCAGTCTGTCTGATGTCATGCACTGATCTTAGCTAGGCTCTCATGCTGATGCCTGCCAAGTTGGTGCTTCAGCATGCAATGGTGATAATGGATGTTCCAGTTTCCATCTGGGGTCAGATGTTTAATGTCAATATGGTTTCAATCATGCTGTACCGGTTTACCACACTGAGTTATGGGACCTTGCTTCCTGGGAAGGAGCTTTGGGAAACAAGATGCTGTCACTGGGAGAAGCAGAAGATGTTGCAGTTGTTTCAGTAATCTCCTTCTGTGATGAGTGCATGCAGCTGTAACATTCAAAAAGTTCTTTCTTCTTCTATCTTTGTCACATTGAAGGAACGGACAGTTTGTGAGCATCCTTTTCTCCCTTCCTACAGCTGAGAGATCAGCTCTGCCTCTGTGGCTATAGCTATCCCACTAGTAGAGTTCCTTACCTTATCAGCTGAACTGTTTCTCCAAAAGCAAGTCCATGCAGGAGGTAGGCTGTCATTTTGCATGGTTTTTAAGAAGAAAAATGTTTCTGCATGTAGGCCCACACAAAGAAAAATTTTCTAATTGTTCCTGATGCAATGTGTTTAGCAGTGAGAAAAATGTGGGTGGGAAATACATCTATTGCAATATTCTTCTTGCCTCCTTGTGGGGGGGGGGAGGGGGGAAAGACAATGAAAGCAGTTTGTCTTTGGTAGGTGCTTGTGCTTTTTTGTAGGGCTCAGAAGAGGAGGCTGAAGTTGTTGACCATAAATGCAAGCAAAGGTCTGCACACCTAGTGTCAGACTTGTGCAAAGATCCAAAAAAAAAACCCTAAGCAGCCTGCAAACTTAAATTAAATTAATGAATGTGATATATTTAGGGAAAGAAACAAAGGGGAGGAACCAGGAGTCAGGGATATTTGGTGGCATTGTTGGCTTGGAAAAGTGCTTCTTTCATGAGTCTCCATAAGTCAAATCCCTGTACCTACTGGGGTGCACACCAGGAGGAATGTTCAGGCCAAGGATCTCAGTGTGGCATGGCTCTGCTTCTAGCATGCTACTTTCATGAGCAAGTGTTCACACCAGAAGTGTTAGGGGCTTTCAGAAGGCAGCTGCCACACAAAGCTGTAGCAATGAGAGCTCCACACATGATGCTAAGTGACAACACTGAACCCCAAAAATCCCCAGGCAGCAAAGGACCAGAAGGGTTCAAGGTGAGGGGGAATGGCTCAGGGGCAACTGGGGACATTAGGAAAGTTTCTGCTTCCTCTGTGAGCTGAGCAACACCCATCTTTTAACACCCATAATCTTTCCCCAGCTCATCTTCACTGAGGTTGCGAAGATCAAAATACTGGTGGGAGCTGGCAAGTGAATATCCTAGGGATTTCAAAGCCTGGGAATTACAACAATCTTGTGTGGAAGTGGTTACTTCTGTGGCCAAGTCCTCATCCAAGACTTAGGGTCTAGCTTTTGGAAGGTGCTGGAAGTGAGTATTGCAGTGCCAAGGAAGCAGCCAGGAGACTGTGCAGGGTTTTGGAGAATCAAATATAACTTGTACTGAAGTGAACTCTCTTTCCAGTGGATTTTTATTTTGGAAAGGATGGAGCTTCTCCCTAAAGCCTACACGTAGGGTAGTCTCTACATAGGAAACTATCGGTGGCAAACAGCAGTCTTGTTTGAAGAGACATGGTGCTCCGTCATGAGTAAAGGGGCAGTGCCTGTGAAAGACGGCAGGGTCTAGACATGTGAAGTGGGACTTCTTGTATGAACCATGGGAGTGTCCCATGCTGCTAGTCTTCCATATTCCTCTGTCATGCTCTTGTTCCTCTGCTCAGACACAAAAGATATGAATACCTGAACAAAAATGCTACAGGCTCTTTTGAAGCAGAACTGTTGGGTTTGTTGATCACTTTCAGATGGCTGCAAAGAAGAATTTGAGGGCCATAACTGAAACATGGAAATAAGTGGTGAGGGCTGCTGATGAAAGTCGGAGAGCTGTGCATATGAGCTCTTCTGAAGTACTTTAGCTAGCTGCTCACATGTTATAGGTTCAGGTTCT
>VXAU01005541.1:65432-91237 GCA_013399695.1 Formicarius rufipectus | reverse complement strand
GTTCGAGGGGAGGCGGGCGCGGGGAGCGGAGCGGAGCGCCGAGCGGGCAGGGGCGGCCCCTCCGCGCCCGACGAAGGCTGCGCCGTCCCCGCCTGCCGCTGCCGGGGTGCGGGGCGCGGAGCTGGGAGTGCGAGGGCTGGGAATAATTTATTTCCCCCGGTGTCGAGGTGGGAGGGAGGGGAAGGTCCCTCCCCTCCTCCTCCTCCTCCGCCTCCTCCTCTGCCGCCGCCCGTGCCTCCTGCTCCTCGCTCTGCGCGCCGGTGTGCGGTGCTGCCGCTGCGGGCACGAAGGCTGCGAGCTGGGCTCTGTTGCCCACCCTTTGTCTGCCGCCGGGTCTCTATTCCTTGTCCATGTCCCCGTCCCTGCTCTTGCCGCTGCGTCCACGCTCCAACTTCTGGCCCCGTCTCTGCTCCCGGGTCCCAGCATCTGCCACTGCCCTTGCCTCCATCCCTGTACTTGTCCCTTGCCCCTCCTCCTGACCTGGTCCCCACTCCACACCCTGAAACCTGAGTCCCTGCTCCTGCTTCCTCCTTGTTCCCACATCCCTGTCTCTCAGTCCCAATCCAAGTGTCTCTGCTTTTGTCCCTCTTCTATCCTTTTGTCCCACGCTTAGGTCCCTCTGCTCCATCCCTTCTCCTTTTGCCCTAGTCATGTCCATGTCCCTCAGCTTTTATCCCTCTGTCCATCCTTTTGCCCAGTCCCTCTGCCTCTATGTTCCATCCCCTGCCCTTGTCCCTCTGTCCCAGCCCCTATGCACCTGTCTCATCCTCTGTCCTTTTGCCCCTAGTCCTCTGTCCCAGTGCCTGTTCCTTTGCCTCAGCCCCAGCTCCTGCCCTCTGCCCCTGTGCTGTGCCTCTCCCAGCCACTACCCTGCCTCTGCTGTAGCCACTTCTGGGGAAAAGTGAGACTTAAACCTCCACTGCCATTTTCAACATGATACACATGCACTCACGTCCCCAGAGGCAGGTCTGACAGCTCTGGGGGACCAGTATGTGAGTCCCTGGGGAGTGCAGGTCCCCGGGAGAGGGCTTCAGTGCCCTGAGAATGTGTACCCAAGCCCTTCATCCCAGGAAGAGGGACAAACCGACTGGAGGACCACATGGGGAATGAGCAGCTGAACAAAAAACACTGGCAAGTCAAATAATTCATAAAAACATACATTTTTAACAAAGCAGGGCTGACAGAGAGACGGAGATGGGAGCAAATCTACCACAGTTTAAACCATCCACCATGCTGCTACTGGATCCTGCCCAATGCCCAGAGACAGCCGGGGTGAGCATTAGTGACATGATGTAATCAGAAAGGAGAGCCTACCTGCCAGCATTTTTGAAGTGCAAAACTGGCACAGTCCAGGGGCTCCCTCCTGGATTGGTTTCAGTGCCAGAGGGAAAGGCTCCCTCCATGGAGGTGCAAACCACATGGATGGCACCACGCAGCTGCCCTGTGTCCGTGCAGGCTGCTTCTCTGGCCCACCTCCCACCCAGCTGACGGAGATTCCGTGCATGGTGGCCCGGGGGACATCCTCACCATCTGCCCAACCTGCCTTTTCCACTGGCTCTGCATTGAGCCTGAGTTCATTGCCACCAGCAAAACTTTACTGAGGTTTCCTGTCTTATTGGGTTGTGCCTCACGAGGGATGGAGTGAGGCATTTCTCCATCCTAAGCTTGGATGAAGAAATGCATTGCATTTGCTATGAAGACAAAAGGGACTTCATGGTGCATTTTGTATGGGACAGGACACCTCCCACCAGTGGGTGGTGGGATGCCCCTGACCACTACTGCAGAAACTGGGCTTTGCAGCAGCTGGTGATTTGTTGATCTGGCTCCAAAACTTCCTTTTTAGGTGGTTTATTTGTTTTTCAACTTTGGATATTTGTTTGGTTTGGTGTTTTTTTTTTCCTGACATCTGTGCCTCCTCCATATATTTCGATGCTTGTAAAAGTGACAGACTAATAATGTAATTTCCTCATGCCAAAATATCATGTCAGCAAAAGCTGTTCAGGCTTGCTGGTGAAACCACTGCCAATGTGATATGTTCTCCCCTGTGCACTCCTGCTTCCCTCCGCCAAGAGCTCCTCAGTAAGGCCAGGCCACACCAGAGGGTCTCATCTGGGCAAACACACCCTGACTTGTGCCTTTTCTGCCCAGCAGTCTTGGAAAGTTGGCCAGTCATTTGGGAGGTGGTGGGGGGAGGGATGTAGACGTAGCCAATTCTCTTATAAAAAAGAAAGTGGCAGGGAAAGGGGTTGATGGGGTCCCACTGGTGAGGGAGGAGGGGATGCTGTCTGCCTTTGCTGGGATGCTGCTGTACCAGTTGCCAGCAATGCTTTTTATTTTTTTTTGTTTTGGTTTTGGTTTTTTTTTCCCCTGAGATAGAATTACTTAAATAATCTTGAGACCATGGGGTTAGCTAATCTACCAGCAGATTCCAAGGCCCTAACTAGTGCTCCCTCTATTCACTGGGATTTGGATAGGGCCCATGCTGATGGATTTTACACAATTTTCTTTGTTTCCAGCTGCTTAGTATCCAGAGCATCCAGGATTGCTAATGCAGCCAGCCCACCTCTTTCTTCTAGGGGACATGTTTGTTGCTTACCAACCAGGGCAGAGTCAGTAAAAGAAGGGGAAAAAATAATGACTCCACTTGGAACCCTTGTGCCTCTCCTGAGCCATCTCCATCCTCTGTTTTGTTGTTATGCCTCCCTCTCTCCTTTCCCCTTTGTTTCTTACATTTTCACAAGACTTCTAACCTTTTCTTCATAGGGCAAGATGGGGAAGTCCCATAGTCATAGCCTGACATCTCATCCAAGCTCTCTTGGTGGGGAATCCAATAGAGACCCCAAACTGCAGGTATTCAAGGACACAGGATTCAAACAGACCATTTGGGACCTTAAATTCCACTTCCTGCACCCTCCAAAACTAGTGTAATAGACATTCACTCCAGACAAGACACCTGCCTTCTCAGACTCCACCCATCTAGGTCAAAAAGTGCTGCCCAAGACTCTCCTGCACATTTCAGTTCATCTTTGCATAGAAGAGCAATGCTAATGGTGCCCCACCAGCAAAAGAGGAGGACCCCCAAACTCCATGACTTTGCATGCCCCTACAGGAGCAGGAAGACCTCTGCTGAGACATTTGCAGGGAGCCAAGGCTTGTGTATCAGAGGGACTACTAAAAAAAAACCAAGCTTCCAGACCCTGTCAGTCTTTGCCAAAAGGAAAATTTCTTCCTGGCCCCAGATCCAGAAGAATCTGACACAAGCATGATTTACCCGTAATTCACTCTAAACCTTACCTAGTGTGAAAGATTTTGTGACCTGGAGCCCCAACACAGCCCACTCAGTCCCCGCCCCTGAGCAGCCTCCAGAGTGACTGGCCACAGAGGGACCCTCCCACCAGTGTCCCCACTGTTTCACAGGGGGCCAGGCATGTCCTTTTTGCATTGACTTCTTATCCCCTCACTGCTCTGCATAAATATGGTACCTGGTTTTTGAAGATGAGGGGGTTATGAAATATCTTTGGTCAGAATTTCTCATTCATCCTTCTCCCACTGACAGCAAGGCTCTTATTATTAATATAATTAAAACAACTATTTAAGAAAAGTGACTAACACCAACCCACCTGGAACAAAAATAAAAGCTTCTAAAAATCATAATAATTTCTATTTTCTGATCTCAGATCTTCATGTAAATTACAACTATTTCCTGTCAAGGCAGGAAGTACCTAATGCTGCAGGATGGGGGCTTTCACCCCACATACAGTATGTTTTTTAACACAGAAAACAACGAGGTGTAAATTGAAATGAGAAATGAGTAAAGATTGTTGTCTGCAATGGAGAATGCAATAGGTGGAATGTAAATAATTACTTAGGAGGTACAGGCCTCTTGCAAGCATGGGTGGGAAATCACAGCACAGATGGACGTGGCTTCAGTCCATATTAATTTAAGGAAGTGATTATTCAGGCAGTAGAGCTGCTCACTTCATTCAGGGAGAGAGCTCACACCCCAAAAGCAGAATTGAAAAGCACATTAGCAGGCAAGTAGCTGCTTTATTAATATGGACACAGCAGATAATTTTGAAAGGATCAGGGCAGGCTGGGGAACTATTAAGTAACATCAAGTAATAAGGAGCTTCGTGCAAGCTCCTGGAGTCTACGTAAAGACTTTCATGGAAGAATGTAGAAAAACACTCTGCTCACTGTCACCATGTGGTGAGTCCCGATGCACATCTTGTCCCCAGCTTTCAACAGCTTTCTAAGATAAAAATTAAGGAAACTGCCTAGACTTTCTACATAATCAGCTGCAAATATGCAAGAACCATGAGGCCCCAATTTCAAGTATCATTTATTCATTGTGGTATAGCATGTAACATCTGAAAACAGGACAGCAAGCTGAAGCACTTTGGACTTTCTCGCACTAATAAAGTTATAAAGTGGACTTTCCAAAATCATATCTTACCATCAAGTCTTTATTTTATATTCATCCATGCAAGCAAGCAGTGCTTTCTTTGTAAGTCTTTCCTCTTGACCACTAGATGCGTGCACAAAGCAGACCTGCTCTTTTTGCTTCTTGGAAGATTTTCCTAAAGAAATATATACTGATGGTTGGAGGAGAATGACGTGATAGACATGCAGAAGAAAGAATCTCTGTGGCTGATAGGAGGGATGAATGCCCATGATCATCCTTAAAGGAACGCTGCTGTGCTACCAGTGGCAGTGGGATCCCTGGGCCCAATAGGCACTATAGCTCACACATGTTCTTGTCAACCTGAGACATAAGGGATACATTTTCCTGTGCTGCAGCTAGTTTTCTGGAATTGTGGAATGTAAGGTTTTTAGCAAATACTTGTACTGAAACCACAGAACAGAACCAGAGTGAGATACTCGGGGCCAGTGTGACATCCCATCCCATCCCACCCCTTCCCTTCTGGTTTCAGATGTAGACTAGTAAGAAATACAAATTGTTGAGGGAGACCTCTTCTGCCCACCACAACAGGTGGGCCATCAACCCACAGATGCACTTCTACTGCAGGCTGGAAAGCCCTCCCTCAGCTGTCCCAACGTGTATGGGGGCGCTTCATAATCCTAGTCAGGGCAATAAATAGGGAGGGTGGGTCTGACCATCCTAAAGTGAGATGAATCCTCTGTGTCTTGGGTCTATCAGTGAAGTACATGCTTCAGTGTCAGTCTGGCTTCAGCAAGATTGGAGCATCTGACCTGAGAGTGCTGGGCAGGCAAGTCAAAATAATTAATAGCTAATGGATATCACTTTTTCTTCCAAAACAAAGTCTTCTGTTCATGAAGCCTACTTGTTTTCTTCTCCTATTTATGCAGGGACTTACCAGAGAGGCCTGGCACTCTGGAGTCGCCTTGGCCATGCCAAATAACCCTTTGGGATGAATCCCTTTTTTGTGCACAGGACTTGTCACAGTGAGATAATAAAGCTGTCTTGCCTTGCCAGTTACATGAACTTTGCTCTTCAGCAGAGCCCAAGTAATTTCTCAACAAAGGCCTAAATGTGAAATTATAGGCAACTTCCATGCCTATGTTATTACGAGATTTTAATTTTTTCTAGGGTAGGAACAATAGCAGCTGTTTGGCAGCTCCATTTTCCAGTGGGCTGGTACAATATGCATCGTCTGTAAACTGACATCTCATGATTTCACCCAAAAATGGAGTATTTAACTGCACACATTTTTCTCTACTGTAACTTTAATGAGGTATGAATATAAAAGACAATATTAAAAGGCTTTCCTTTTTCAGAAAGGCATTTCTTTACAGACACTGCTGATGCTACCAAATAGGTGAGCCTAAATCCTTAAATTTGCTATTGACCTTGTAGCCATTCAAAAGAATATAGGCTTTTAAGAAACCCTCCAAACCAGGGAACAATTATTGAAAACTGTCTATTGTTTGGGTTAATAATAGAATTTGTGTGAATACTTTCAAAGGATAGAAAGTTTTTACGTTTCAATATCATATATATTTTATTTTTATGGAACTGCTTTAAAGATGTAAATCTCCTAGAGATATAACTCTATGCTCATGCTTAGAAAAGTAGGTAGTGGGAGGGAGTTAGAGCTTAAAATAAGTTTGATTATCAATTATGAATAAAAAAAATTGCTGAAGACAAATACACAGCAGTCATTATAGATTTTGTTTTTATATATTCTTAATTTGGATTATATTTCCTTAAATGTATTGTTTTGGATGTAATGCAGGCATTAGAATATACTTCTTTCTGTTTCTGCTCCATGGTGCTGCTGTGTCCTGTTATCATGTGCTTACATGATAAGCTCACCAAAGTATATTTAAGGGAATTCCATTTGACTCTGGTTATTTACAATTCTTAATGTTCAATCTTGTTTTGCAAATCTGATTTTCAACATAATTTAAATAAACACATCTCACATAAAGAGGTATCTCCCACAACAAGTATTCTTGTCTATGACTACTCTGTCCTACTGTCCATTTGCTGCTCTGGCTTTCCATGAAGAAATGATGGGTATTTACTCATGTTACATCTGCATACTGAAGTTTCCAAGGCTTTCATTAACTTGCAAGTATTTATCGTGGGTAGCTTTTATCTGAAGAATTTTTTAAATGTCAGTGGCCACAAAAGAAACTCTTAATCCATTTTACTGCCTAATTTATCTCTCCCCTTCACTGTTCTAACTTGAGTAACCCCAAAGACCCAAGGTACACAGGGCTAACAAGTCAGGACAGTTTTAACAGTTTACTTTGTGAAGAAAAGTGGGATGTAAATCCTGAGGAAGTCTATAAAAGATATTCCTCCTGCTTTACTTAATGATCACTAAACTTTCATACCCCCAGAAAGATATATTCCTTCTCTTGCATTTAACAGTCACTAAACTTGCAGAGAGCTGGAAATCCATCTTACTGCATGTTTAGGGGACTTTCCCTTATCATATCTGTATTTAAAATGGATCTAAAATATACAATTTGTGTGGCTGCAGGTCAACTGACTGGAGCATGGAGATCCAAGATTTAACAGTTTTATCTGGGGCACACAACTGCAGACCACGGGGCTGGGAGGTTTGTGCAGGATATATTTTGTTTGCCCACTGTCTGCTGCAAAGCTCTCTAGCTGCGGCTGCAAAAGCTGAATGGTGGCTGCATCAAAGCTGTTTAAAATACCCCGAAATTTATGCAAACCCCGAGGATAAGAGGGAGCCCCACTGATGGGAGGATGGTGTCCCTGGGCAGGGACCAGGCTGCAGCATCCATCCCACTGCCCCTACACTCCCTGACCCACAGCTCAGTGTGGGACATACGCGGGAGTGTCAAAGCTCATAACTTATGTGAGAGTCGGTCACAGGGGCCACCGAATTCTCAGATTTGTTTTTCAGCCCATCGACATAGGGGTTAATGTGTTGCCCACCCTCAGTGATTGAGTCGCTGCATTTATGCGCTAAACTAAATGTCTCTTTCCCACCTTTTTAATTTTTTTTTTTGTTTGTTTTCTTTCTGTGGTTAAAGAGCATCTTTTGAAGTGGGTGTTGGGAGCCTGTCTCTGCCTTTTAACATGAACAAGTTCCCCACGGTGGCCCAGCAGCAGGGGCTGGCTGAGCACCAAGACAGAGGCACGCAGGGGATGAGGGTAAGAGATTCTGCACAGCCCTGTGGGATGGGTAGGGAGTGCAAAGGGACTGAGTGTGAGTGCTGTCACAGACGCTGGAGGTCTGCAAAGTACCTTGGCACATACATGGGGCAACTGGGTATCACCAGCAACAAGCCTGGCCTGTGGAGGTGCACACTGGGCAAAAATCCACCTGTCACGGCTTCAGGAACCCTTAAACCTGGACACATGTGGGCCCAAGCCTAAAGATCATGACACATGGATGTAACAATATGGATGATGTGAAACGGAAGGCACTGTAATGAAAATATGGGAACAGAAAACAAATCGTGGGTAACTCCTTTCTCCCTCCCAACACTCTTCGTTTATTGAAAATATCTCGTCAGAGCCTTGATCCTCAGAACTGCACAGTCATGCTACTTTTTTTTGCTTTATCTGCTTTTTAATTGTAAAATTAGTTATTTTTCAGAGCAAACACTATCCAAGAAATACATGAGGACAACAGAATACAGGGCCAGCATACAGTGACCATGTGAATGCAATAAGGAAGTTAGGAATGAAATCTCCAATTCAGTTTTGAGCCACAAGATGACTTTTTCAACCAAAATAAGACTGGTCGGGAAATCAGACTCAGATTAATTTAAAAGAATCTTAATTCTTATTAGCAGCAAAGCAAAGTATTAAGATAAGCCAGAATCTTATAGAATAAGCAGATATTTTTCATTATTCCAAATCCTCCACCAGAAGTCTAAAATTCATCACTTATGAGTCAAATATTCCTCCTAGCTCCCTTTAAGAAGGTCACTGAGAAGCTGCTCTGAGTGGTTGTCAATGAAACTATCTTGTATAATACAAAGTAGAAATAAGACCACAGCACTTTTATCCCCAAGAGAAATCATAGTTATACTGCTAAGGAGTGATCCAGTCATTGTGAGAAAACTACCAGGCTCCCATCTCTGCCCTGGGCTTCTCTGGGGAAATCTGTTCCTCCATGTCTTGGTGTCATCAGTTTCCACATGAGACCATATCAGCTGGCCCAGGACAGGCAGCAGGTTCAGAGTGTGACTGCACTAGGTTAGATAGTGTTTGCAGTGCTGCCAAGCTCCCTTTACACCAATGATATGAAGCAGTCCGAGTGAAACAAGGAGTCTGCTTGGACATTTTAGTGCAGAGGTGCTCCTGACATCATCCCAACATCCACTGAGGTGGGTAAAAGGGCTCCACCAGGGATGCCGAGCTCCAGATCAGAGCTTTCTGGCCAAGTTATGCAGTCTTAAAGATTTCCAGTGCCAGAAATTCTATTGTTCTCTTCTGAAGATGATGTGAGGGCGTTTTTTAAACTGTTTGACCTGTATGAAAATTTTCATTTTTAATACAATTGTCTTTCCATTCCTCATGTTGCAGTTTGCTCCAGCAGTGTTAGATATCAGAGCTGAGTCACAGCAGAGGTGCCTCTCTGTGAAGGCACATCAGCTGTGAAGAGGTCTCCTCTTATCCACCTGTTCAATAAGCTGAACAGATCAACGTCTCTAAGTCTCAGTGAGCTCCTTGCTCAGTCTTGCACACATTGGTGTGCACTCCTCAGAGAGCAGCATCCCAGCAGATGTGGGTCCTCCCATTTCTTGTATGACATGATGCACAACAGTGTGAAGAGGCAACACACTCATAACACTGAACAGGCTCTTGGAGAGCTGCCATGGAGGGGAGGAGATGAACCTGTGAAAACGGTGTCTTAAAATACACTGCTGGGTCATCATGTGTTGGCTTGTAACAGGTTTAAAGATTTCTGATGGGTGTTTATAGGGTTGGAACAAATCCTAGAGTGTACCTGTAAATCCTTGCTCATCTCTGAATTTATTCTGCTTTCTCAAAGGTTGCCTGAAGCCCTCCAGGATGCCCCAGCCCCACAAAGGGTACCTCAGTATCTCCAGTGCAGCCCCATTGCTCAACATCATATATCCACAGAAGAACTTCTGCCAATCAATAGTAGCTCCTGCTACAATAAAAATAAATGATCAGCCTGGGTGGCTCTGTGTTCCTGCAGCCCGTATCCTGCCCCTGCTCCATGTGATTCTGCTGTCACAATGGCTGCCATGCCATGATCCTCAGTTATTTGGAAGAAATTCCCCGGAGTTTGGACTTTTTTGTCTCCAGAATCCTTTCTGAAAGGATTCATGACAGAAGAGCATGTGACACCAGCTTGTGTCCCTAAGGAGGAGCCAGGCGGTGTCTGCAAAGTGACCTGGGGAGACTCAGTAACCTACACATCCTCCCCCTCCTGCTCTCAGGCAGGTTGGGGCACAGCACTGTCTCTGCTGCTTCGTGGTCATAACACAGCTTTATCAGCCTTCACAGAGGGCTCAGGGCACAGCTCCTGGCAACACTATCTGGCTAATTTCTTGGCCTTTCCCTTGCTCCTCCTTTCCAGCAAGATAAGAGGAAAGCAGTTATCTTTATTAACTGTCCACACAGACTTAATTCCTCACCGCAGATCTGGAAATCCTATGTTTCCAGGCACGGGTGCCACTCCCATGCTGCTGCAGGTGCAGCTGCAGGAGCAACCCTGTCCCAGAGCTGTCAGTGGGATCTGCTCTGTGACCTGCTCTGCTCATCCACCCCATCATCCACCTTGCTGAGAGACCAGCCACAGCATCTGGGGCTGGGTGAGAGAGCAATGGCCATCTCACCTGGGGACTCCCAATGGGATTTTTACTGCAGAGGCACCACCACCACCGTGACCAAGTGTGAGGGGACCACAGCTCTGGTTGGCAGGAGGAGGTGAAAACTCAGCCTGTAGCTGCCTTTGCCTTTGCTCTGTTCTGACTGCACATCTGCAGCTCTCGTGCAGTGGAACACCCATGTCCCACATCCCAGCAGCCCAGGGAGTGGACAGGGTAGTGTTTCCTTGATGGGGCCAGAGTGGCTGCATGCACCTGCTAGCATCCACCTGCCAGCAACCTGGCTTAGAATTAAAGGACGTTTGTCAAATATTTGAGGAGTCTTGAATGGAAGATATACAAATGCAAAGCATGGTATTTTATTTTTATTTTTTTTATCTTCCCTTTGGCAAATGGCCTAGAAAAGTAACAAAAAAAAAAAAAAAAAGAGACAGAAATGCCAGAAAGTAAACCACCTACTGTTGACTCCTGGAGATAAACCAGAACATTGTTCCAAGAAGCAGAATGCTGCTGTCATTTCTCCTGGAAGTGAAGAGAGCATCGCCCAGTACTGAGGAGGGGGATGAGGGAGAGAGAAAGAGAAACAAGTGGTTCAGGCAAACCTCTCAAAGGGAAGTCAGGATAGTGCTTTGAAATGTGTTTGGCACAGAGCAAAACAAAGCACGATGTCACGTATTTAGAAAAACTATCACTGTGGGAAGTTAATGTGGCTTCAGAGTCACTTGTGATATTTAATGGGTTACAATAGTTTGTTGTGGATCATTATGACTCCCACTCCTGAGGAAAGATCTTCTGCATATGAGTCATGGGGACCCTGCCTGGCTGTGCTATTCTGTCCCATGGCACCCTATTGTCTATTATATTTTCTTCTCCCCATACCAAAAATTCAGACTTTCAAGTATACGCTTCCTGACACAAACAGCAGGGACTGAACCACAGGCACTGCAGTTGGCTCCTTGTACTCCTTGTGCTATTTTCACTCAGTTTTTGCAATTTTAGTTCTTTTGAGCACGGTAGTGGGTTTTAAGCAACATGCCTTTGTTTGATTTAGCATTAGTTTATGTTTACTAAAGCCCAGCCCTGTCACTAATGAAATTAACATCAGGCTCAGAAAGATTTGACCTTTCCTGTAGGTAATAGTGAGGTTACACTATTTGGTTTCTCCCTCTTTGGAAGATTATTGGCCAACAATACATTATCCTGGAGAAAGAAGCACAAAATATGCTTGTGGGCTTTGGCATAACTGCTTAAGCAAGTCCTTCAGTGGCCCCTGCCCTGGCCCTGTGCTGCTGCTAACATGCCTCTGAGCACCAAAACAGAGCTGATTCAGCACCTACCTCTCTGCTGCTCCACCCTTGTGCCCCTGCTTGAGCTGACTTGGGCAGATATTTTCTGCTGCTGACACCATTAGAGCAGCAGTAACCTCTGGCTGGCAGGTGGGAGGCAGCTCCATCTTCACCCGCCGTTGCTGTTTGCTTCACTGCCCATGAGCCGAAGCCCTGAGGAGCTGAAGCTCCATTTGCAGCCAGAACAAGCTGTGGAAAGTCAGCAATTCACCTTTCTCATATTCTTTAGGGATGAAACAACAAAAGATTTAATACAGCGATGTGCTAAGGGAGTTAGATTGTGGAAATCATGTATCCATCCAATAACTCACTGGCCAGTAGCAGGAACTATTGATGGCATCTTTACTCATCACAGTCAGCTGAGTTGAATTTCCTTAACGGCTACTTCCCAGCCACAATCACCACTTTATTTCTTTATGTTTTCATGCACTTCACCTGCTGAGAGGATGTTACCTGTCCACCCTCATGCTGCTGGGTAGTGGATGGTCCCAGGTGGCAGAGAAACGCTGTATCTCGTTCCTGCCCTCCGTTACAGTGGCACACATAACAAAACCATTGATGAATTGTATTCTTCCTGCAGGCTACTGGGTCTGTGAAGGATCAAAGTAAAGGTACATTTTCATAACTCCCAGTGCTTAAGGAGAGTAATAAATAACAGCAATGCTGTGCATGTGTATAGGCTCTGTACCCTGGGACAAAGCATTTCGCAGACGCAGGTAAGAAATGTTATTCATATTTTATACAAAAGGGAACTTACAACCCAGACAATAGGTAATATTTTTTTGTTCTATGTGCTCAATGTATTGGAACAAAAGCTATTTTGATAATATCACATTTGGCATAACTCCTCACCATGCACTCCAGTGTACAGCTCCAGAGCTGTTTGCTGCTCCGAGTGATGACTCCTCTGAGCGAAATTTCTGGGCTCAGCACTACGACTGGAGGCACATCAATGCTGTTGTATACTGATACAAACATGCCCTAGTAAATTACTTACTGGGTGAAGAAGGCATCCAGCCCTTGTAAGCCCCTACATAGGCTGAAATGCTGGGATTGCACAGTCTGAACAAGGCTGAGGTTGCTGGTCCATGACTTGGGGCAGCACACTGCCTTGCCCTTCCCACCTCACATTGGCCTAAATAGCTGCTTGTGAAGCAAGGTGATGGGGAGCATCAGCTCCTGAAATGTGTGTGCAGCCTTTGGGGTTCAGCAGATTGGCTGAGGACGTGCTCAAAGGGCACCGTGTGCAGGGTAACTTGGCAACCCAGTGACCAGTGCAGGAAGCTGGAGGCAGCTGGAGAAACTGGGGGGGATGACTCTGTTCTTTGTTTGAAATAGTATTTTTCCCACTCTGATTAAACTGCACTGCAGTTCATTAACTATTCAGGTGTTGTCCGCTTTTTACAGAAGGAAAAGCAAGATGACAGACTATTTAACAAGTTCATTTTGAGCACAAATTGTGTTTAAGGCAAGAAAAAATATTACTTCATGCAAAACTTGGGTCGGTGTAATTGCAGGTCTGACTGCTTCGAAGATGAAAAACCTCTTTCTTAATTCAAGGCAAATGTAGCAGAAATAATGTTTAGAAAAGAAGTGCAGGTAGGTACACAACAGGGAGTGCAATTTTAATATCCTGAGTACAAGATTTTTTGTCTTTGTCTGACCTGCATTAACACACTTGGTTACATTTCATCTGTCACATTCATCTTTGTCTGTTTCTTTTTCCCCTCTGTAATTTGTTTGCCCGTGTTTACTCATGTTTGCCTGGAGAGCTGATGCTCTTGGCCCAGTTCATGCCTACTCAGAGGCCCACCACTGACCCTGTGAGTGCTGCAGGATGAAGTCCACTTAATCCTCCACTTATGGTCCCTACAGTCTAACAGCAGTAGGAAGACACACTGTGTGGTCCAGCCTCTGGATACCTGCCCTTAAATCATGTAATGAGACCAGGATTTCATTAATCAAAAGGCAGCAGGTAATTGCTGACATGCTCTGAAGTTCAGGGCAGATCCACATGTGGTGATCCAGCTGTGCCTCACTGAGGGGTCAGAGCACTCCCAGGTCCAGGGTCCATCCTGGCAGCATCTCAGCCCTGCTCCAGGGTGAAGGATCACTGTGGACCACTACCAGGCTGGGCCACGTGTCTGCAGGAACCAGAAACCCCATGTGAAGCTCTCTCACCACCTCTGGCTCTCGGACTTGACAGGCCATTTGAATAAAGACTGCAGCACTGTGCAAAGTCACAAGCCCTTTCCTCCACCCTCTGCAGGCTGGGTGGCAGGGATGCTCATTCCAACACAGAAATCTTTTCTCAAGAAGCAATGTATCCAGAGCAGGTAGTATCTGGAGGGGACTTGGGCTGAAAATCCTATGCTGAAACCCTTTGGTTTCTGCTTTTACTATCAGTTTTTTTAAGCCTTGGACTCCACAGGAGGTAGACACCCTCCTCAGCACTGAACCCTGAAGCAGGTGAGAGAACCCCAGTTTTGCTGATCTTTTCTGAATACTGACCTACATCCACATGGGGCAGCCACCAGCGTGGATGGGTGGGCTTTGGGAGGGGAGTGGGGAGGAAAGGCACATCTTAGCCAGAAATTCAGATAAGATCAACCACCTATGTGACCCTCCCATCTTCACTCAGTGGGCCCCAAAATGGAGTAGTTAATAATGGTCAAATCAAAAGCTGCTGCCCAGACTGGGTCTTGTCAGTCTGCTTGGTTCATCCATCCTCTACACTCACCTGCCTCCTTGGGCTGTGCTCATTCTTCTGTCACTGCTGAGCACCCCATGAACTCCAGCAGAAACTTCTTGCAAAGTTGAAAATCTGCTGATTAGCTATAATATTCCTTATTGTAGTTACTTGATTTTGTGCTGTTTACTGAGTCTCACATACCTCCTGATTCAATGTTTTGTAAATTAAGCTCTTTCCAGCTTCAGCTGATGTGCGGATGCAGACACTCTCAGATGCTATTTATTCCATGAGTGAGAAATGACTTGATAATTTATGGGTTGTTAACCCAAAGTTGTACAGGTTTTTACCTCAGGGAGAGAATAAATACACGTCTCATTTCAACACATTTTAGACAATGTGCTCCTTTTTAATGGCTTCCTTTGATTTCACTCTGAAATATGTAGACACTTCCTCCCAGGATTCTCGTGTGGGAACTTCATGCTGTTCTGTCAGGTTGCATATTTTCCCCCTGAATTTCTTAGAGAAGATCTCGCTTATCTGAATTACAAAGATGTTAACGTTGTGTTGTCACTGTGAATATGGAGTTTAGGCAAAGATTTCATTCTGATTAAGAAATCGAAGAGTTGGAGAATAATCACTGCATTGGCAGTGTGAAACTTATGGATGTTTAAAATTAATCAGAACATATTTACTTATTTATAGATGTTGAAATTAGAACATGCTTTTACCTGAAACTAAAAGAAGTTGCTTATACTGCTGTAAAGTGTAGCTGAGGTTATGTGCATGCTATGTGTACCCTGAGATGAGAATATAACTGTAATGGATATATATTGGTGAGGAATTTTTTGGCAATGGCATTTGACATTACAGTTCAAGGATGGAAGGGATTTATTGATCTGTGAGTTAAAGAGTGACCCTGGTTTCACCTCTTGTTAGTGCTCTGTAGGTTGCATTTAAAAACTGTACTGTAATGAATCCTTCAGCTCCAAGAAATGCAAATCTGTCCCTCAATAGATCACAGGGGAGCAAAAGCCAGGAGAAGATACTTAACTCCACCACCTGTTTAATTTAGAGGATATTTTCATCAGATTAGGGTAATTTTTGTAGGGTTCCCCTGTCTTTGCCTTCCTGATAACATCACTTATTTTGATCTATAAGGATCTCCCAGGCCAATATTTGTAAACAGTAACTGAAGTCATGAGTCAACATCAACATACAAGATGTCAAACTGGACAGGAAGGTTTATTGTGCCACTGGGCTCAGCTTTGCATTGCTAAGATAATAATTAAACCTGGGATAAACAGAACTTTGATCCTGTGTGTATTTTTAAATGAGTGGCAACAGTCGATTTTACAAAAATGCCATTTTGAAAAGCCATTCTCTATAGGAATTCATTGTGTCAACATATAAGGTGTCCAGTGCAAGGTTTACCAAAGTAAACTAGCCCCTAGCAAAGGTGCTGTTGTGGGGTGCTGTGCAAGGACCTGCAGGGCCTCCTGTGATCCCAGCCAAGAGGAGTGTGAAACGTTCACGTCCCAAAGGAGAAACCAATTCACTGACATCTGTGCTACTGACTAGAGACAAAAGGTGATCCTTGCCAGGGAAAGGAGGATATGTAAAAGATAAAAAATGTGTGTTGTAAAAATGTAGCTGGACCTCTCTTTCATTGAAAATATTGTTTCCATTTTTTGCTTTAGGAAGGCTGTCTAAGCATCTTCCCTCCCTCTGTGGTCTTCTCCGAGGTCAACTTCATAGTGGACAAACCCTGACTACCTTTCTTTGCACTTCCCTTCCTGTGTGAGAAAGGTGCTAGGTGCTCAGTGAAAGAGGTGGGATGGGCACTAGCACATCTTTTAGGCACTAGTCCCAAAACATTGTCTGTGACCAGAGTGGGGTGCTGGAGGTCTCTGTGTACGTGTGATGCTAGGGAAATTTGGGGAAAATAAGCAAAGCGAGGGAAGAAGGAAATACAGAAGAATGTGGGTGAATTCAAGTGAGCTTCTGACTGAAAGTAGGGGTCTAAAGCACCCAGCATCAGAGGGAGATATGGGCTGATGGGAAAGGACCACCCTGCAGATATGCAACAGCCCATTTGTCATGGGGAAAGCTCATGCCTGCACTGGAGTAACTCATCACTAAGAGAAGAGTAGATGGGTCACTTTGGTAACCACCCCCCTCACAGGGCAAGTCAGTGCCTTGGACTAAGGACAGTTAAGAGTCCTGTAGCTGGTCAAGGAATGCCATGAGAGCAATGTACAGCTGTACCCTGGCAGTCAGCAGCAGTTCCTTATGGTTGCTAATTATGGACCAAAGTGAGTGGGTATGCACAAGTCTGAGATGTGGAGGGGCAGAGTAGCGAGCAGCAGCACTGACATTTTCCTTCTCAGTCTGCTTCACTGTACTGGGTTGCGTGGAACAAAATGGCCAGTCTAAGCACAGCTGCAAACCCAGCACATGAAGTCTAAAGAGGGATAACCTAATTCGTTCAGATAGACTTCTACTTAATTGAAGAAATTCTTCCTATGATTTCATTATAGAAATTATTTCCAACAATGTGCTCGAATAAAATTATGTTTCCTCCACTAATAAAATTTTGTGGAAGTGTGTAATTATATTGCTCATGTATTTGAATGATAAGATGTACCTGCACAGTGGTGTGTCTTATGACTATGTAAATTTAAAGCCCTAAATATTCCATACTAGCTGTAAATATAGTGTAATCATAAGGTATGCCATAGCTGGAAAGGATGGGTTAAGTGTGAAGATGATGAAAACTCATTTATTTGCTTGGCACTGTCAGTTGGTTGTTACTTGATCTACCTTTCCTGAGATCTCTCAGGTAATTTATGGCAGCTTTTGCTGCTATTCATTGCTACCCATCCCCCTATGTGCAGCCATTAATGTATCCACAAGCTGTTCTGTTTTTCTGCATATGGAGTGTTTCTTGGAGGAGAATGCCATGGCTCCGGATCATCTGGGAGACAGCCCCAAGGCCTGGAAGGGGATTCCCTAAATCATTGCTGAAATAAAACTGGTTGCTTGAAATAATAATCAAATTAAGTAAATGTCCTCTTACTTACAGTGATAAAATACTTAAATCTGCAGATGGGCAGAAATCTGCGGAGAAAATCTGCAAGGAAATAGCAGGTGAAACCTCAGCATGCTTCCTAATAGCTTCCCTGTATCACCTCCAGCAAATGGATACCTACAATGGTGTCGTTTATTGTTGATGACTGATAATAGGATTACTGCTTCCACATCCAAGAAGTATGGCATCCCAAATAGCATCATTTCATGCTGAAGGAAAGATATTATTATCACATCCTGTCTTCACATACTGCTCAGCCTGTTATCTGTGCAGGACTCAGTGTAGAGCTCTGAGACTTTATAGGATATTATCATGTTATATGAAATTCAGGCTGCTGCAGCTATAAATCAAGAAGACACCTTGTATGGTGGCTGATTCTCCTTGGAACAGCATCTCTAAGCAGAGGCTCTGTTCTCTGAAAGATCAGAGTGTGATTTAAAAAAAAAAAAAGTCTCCAATGAATTTAAAGCACATGAACAGGGCACCTTTAATAGCTCTGATGTTCTTTGTTTAGCAGTCTCATATGTACAGCATGTGGACAGCATAAGCTTGTCCACAACTCCTTAGGACGACATCCCAAACCTGAATACAAAGTTCTTCCTTTGGAAGACTAAGGGGATAATCAATTTTAAACAGTATTCTTCAACAGCATTTCCATCTATAGCCACAGGCTGTAAGGGCCCAAGCTATGCCACTGGCCAAGGGCAAGGAAAATCCATGTACAGAGAAACAGTAGGTTTCTCTTCCCTGTCTGTCCCCATCCATCCTGGAGATCTGGCAAAAAGCTCTCCATTTTTTTGGCTGAGTTAGTCTCAGGCTCACAATAGCCAAGACCAGCTCCAGACCTGGCACAAAGCAAACAGTGGGAGCACATGGCACAGGGCTGGGAGAAGACAGGACCAGACCCATTGGCAAGGGAAGATAACTCAGCAAGGCTTGTGGGAAAGAGCCCCTTTTATGGTGGGGAACAGGGAGGCTTTGAGATGCTTGGCCTTTGCTCTCCAGCCTTAGACAGCCCATGAAGATCAGGAGTGTTGAGACTATGGATGCCCACAGGAGCTGGTATTCCCCCAGGCACCACGTATTTAGTAGCACAGCTCTCAGCTGAGCCTTTTTGTTTTTCTTCTCCAGCAGAGGCAAAAACTGCATTCATTGGGCAGAGGAGGATGGCTTATCCTTGATGCAAAAACTGTATTTGGAAGAGAAACACCACCTTCAAAATCCATACAGCTGTGAACAATGGCAGCTGAGTACCAAAGGTAAAAAGCAGAAAGCGTCACTCCATTCTGCACAGTCGGTGCCAGCTTTCCAACCTGGCCCAGTTAGAGCCTCAGCTGGAGTCATCTCTACTGGGCTGCTGACTATGAACACCTCAGCAAATACCTGGTCTCCTTTTGCTGACAGGAGGATGTAATATTCACAGGCCTACTGTACCAGGGCATGCAAAGGAGACTGGGGTTGAACATTAAGATATATTTATATAAACTGATCCCTAATTCACCTGTGAAATTGTCAGTTGCAATTCCAGGGGTCAAAATGCAGAGGTGGGCTCTCTTATCATTAACCTCTGGTGTATCTACAGCCCCCTGCACAACCCACTGCAGTCAGAAAAAGTCTGGATCTTCCCCTCAAATGCTATTAATCCTCAGAATTTAAAAAACTTATAATGAGAGATCAAAGCAAGAATTTCAGCAACAATGAACTAATTCTCCCGATGCCCAAATACGCTTAGCAGCCAACCCCAGGAAGTTAGATGGAAGCAGCAGGTTTTCCTTCAGACTTTTCATCTGTGCCATTGCCTCTTTTTTTTTTTCCCCACAAAGCAATGTGTTACATTAAACCAACTTTTTCACTGTCCAGGCTTTCTATTTCACCTGTGTTTTAAAAAACAGACCTGAGAGAAGAAGGTTATAAGCAGGTTATAAGCTTGCACCAGACTTAAAAATTCCAGTATGGCTCTCCCTGGGACATTCAGAAAACAGAGAAAGAGAATTACTGGATGTACTGGGGACAACTATGGTAAGGGTCTTGTAAGTTAAAAAACCATGCAGTTTATCATTTAGGATTCAGTCAGTAAACACAGGGGGAAGTAGAAAAGGTCTGTGTACAAAAAATAATAGCAAAGTTCTGTTGGTTACAAGTTAAGGCTTTAAAATGCCCACTGACTATAAAGGCTTGTAATGTTTCAGTAGGTTATTGCCTCTGAGAGGTGTTGCCACTTCATTACACATTTTTGTATTGTTCAAAAGGCTACGATGCTAAAGATATGCTTTCTTCTGCCTGAAATAATGCCTGAGACTTGAGTGAGGGGGTGAAAGTATGGCATATACTGCTCATGAATAAAAGATGTTTGCAGCTAAGCAGTCTAGAGTGTTCCTCTCTTAGGGGATTAACTCTATTCATCAGAAAATTTTTTAATAAGAATCTTTTAAGACTTTTTTTTTTTTTTTAAAAAAAGAATAAGAATCCAAGTTCTTGAGTAATGGTGAAGATGCTTTAGCAGAAAGGGTGGCAGGGAGAGAGGTAAGGATGACATCAAGCCCCATCATGGTCATGGGAGACACCTCAGTGCTGTCCCTTGCCTCAGGCAGAGGTGAGTGCTCTGTGGTGAAACACCACAAGTCGCCCATGCATCCTGCTGGCAGACACAGCCAGGGAAACTCACCTGAAGGCTGAAGCTGTGCTGAACATGTGGCCCCTTCTAAGCAGGAGGCTCACGGTGCCACTCTGACCCCTAAGAGGCAGTTGTGCACATGGCCCAACACTGCAGCACTTTAACCTTCCCTGTCTCCCCTGGGGTGCCCAGCATACACTGAGCTCCTGACCCTTTGGACTGTCCAAAAGGGTGACCCTTCGAGCTGAAGGAGGAGACCTCTCACCCACACCTGCATGACTCACTGCTGGGCTCCCAGGTCCAGTCTCAGAGGCTGCTTGAGATGCAAAATACCTGGGCACTGACTCCCCAGCAAACAGCCAGCTGGGTGTCTTACAGGATTTATTGGTGAAGGGTTTGTGCAGGATAGGAAGTAGCACAAGTGTGAAACTGCTCTGCTGTGGTGTAACTCCAAGACTGGCACCCATGCCAGGCTGCTGCACCTGCATCTGAAATAGCAGCAACAGTCAGCCAAGAAGGGGAAGCCATATGAGGAGTGCCTGAGATCGCTTTGTTCATCCTGAAGGACACTGAGGAGAACCTCACTGCAGTCTTCAGCATCCTCATGAGGGGCAGTGGAAAGGCAGGTACAGATGTCTTCACTGTCATTATCACAGACAGCACTCGAGGACATGGCATGAAGCTGAGTCAGGGATGGTTTAGGTTCGGTATCAGGAAAAAGCTTTTCACCCAGAGGGTTGCTGAGCACTGGAACAGGCTCCTCAAGGAAGTGCTCACAGCACCAAGCCTGTCTGAGTTCAAGAAGCATTTGGACAATGCTCTCAGGTGCATGGCCAGGAGTTGGACCTGATGATCCTGGTGGGTCCTATCCTACTCAGCATATTCTATGATTTTATGAAGACACCAAGAGAAGGGAAACATGTTGCATCTGCTGCCAGTGGCAGCTCCTGGCAGCACAGCCAGTCTACAGCAACACAATCACACCAGACACCAAAACCTCTGGCCACATCATCCACCTTGGACAAAGAGCAGAGAACCAAAGGTTGCTAGTGGAGGGCAGCCATGCAGCTCCAACCCAGAACATGCATGGAGTTAATCTGGCTTTCTCACAACAGCAAGGACCTTTTAAGCTTGAGAATATTTCAAGTGACATGCTGAGAGGCTGCCACTGCTCTTGTGTTTGGCTGAGAGGGAAGATAGAACCAGTGCTCTCCAGGTCCCTTTTCAGTGGCATGGAATTGTACCCTCATGTGCACTTGTCAGGACAATGACCAAGTCTCTAAGTGATGGATGTTCCTCTGCTTTTCCCAAGCCTCAGTGGCATAACCAGGTACAAACAGTTGCAGAGTTCCCCCTTCATGCAACCTTGGTATGTAACTCATCTGTACATGGCAAGAAGACAGAGAAAACCACCGTGTGCCCATGACAGTTTTAGCCTCCAAATATCACCTCTTCATCTTGTATCCTTAAAACACACTTTTTTTTTCCCCTTTCAGCTCTTGAAAAAATTTTTTCTTTCAATTTGGCAGCAAATGATCAAATTTGTTTTGCGAAGAGTCACAAAAAAACATAGCCCTGAAAATGTGTGAAAAAAACGAAAACTACTCCTGTTTCTGTAATGCTGTGGCTCTGCCTGCAGGGTTAGCAAGCGGTGGATTGCAATTATGGTTTGAGCATCTGTTTATTTTATTGCAGGAAAAACATCAGCATGTGTGCTGTATTTTTTGGCTTCTATACACAAGAGTAAATGTACATCAAATTGAGAGGTGATGTATAATATATGAAGACATTTTGATCCATGAAGCAAAATGAAAAGTATGCAAATTATTAGCAGTTTCTATGGAATAAAGTTTTACTACACATAACTTGATGTGCTTTTACAGAGAATCTGTAATCCCACTAAGGGACATTTACTCTAACTATAATAAATGAGGGGGTTTTAGCATAAGAAACCTTTTGAGCCAATAAATACCTAAAATATGGAGATTAAAATCAGTATTGGAATAGTCATAGTAGCCAAACAAAATCATCACATTTCTGTTTAACGACTGCAGTATTCAGCAAACTCTTCATTTTCCCTAGAAATACTTTGCTTTAAATTCCATATTTTCTTTTGCCACATTTCTCACTTAAAAGCCTGCATGAGCTTTTGTACTGTTGCCAGGCTTATTTTTTGTTTATATACAGGTTCTTGCCATGGAGATATGTCCCTGACATGAAGGTATCCAGTATAGGAAATGACATGCAATGCCTTATTCTTCTAGTTTAATTAATGCTCTGACAACTTGGCAATAAGGCTACAGTGAAGAAAAGGTCTCTGCAGGGAACTGCAGGTTTTGAGCAATAAGAAAGCTGTCAAAATTTTACTATATATCTATAGTAACATATCGAACATCCAAAGATTTCTGGAAGGCATCTGTAGGAAAGAATTCAAAAGAAAAAAGGTTAGCATAAAAATGATGTTCCTTAACCTACTAAAAATAAAAGAATGACTTACTCAGCAGCCAGAGTTGGAACTGGGTAAGCAGCCTACGGTGACTTGTTTCATGCAAAAAGAAATTCCAGTTTTTAACGAGCAAGGACTGTTGGACACAAACAGTAAGAAGGATTAGCCTGATCCTTGTTGAGACTGGTTCTCTTCTGTGATTTAAACAGGCTGAATGAAGAGTAGATCTGTTCCACACATGAATTCATGTAACCATTCTAGATCTCTGCGACCAAATCCCTATGCCCAGGTCTACTGCTCCAAACTTCTTGTCCTCCTTAGCTGAAAGCACAAGAGCAGCATCTTGGCACATGGGCAGGAAAAGGTGTCCTCTCTCTCTCTTCTCTGACTGGTTCAGTATTTTGAGGAGCATCAATGATAACATCCCGAAAGGAGACTCTCAACAGCTCTCAAGGCAGCCTGCAGTCAAAGACCTTGGATCATCAGAAATGGTGATCCATATCTTACTAGGAGTATCATTTGATATTCATTATTTACTGTGCTCTATCACCATCCTCACTTTCCCAGGAAAGGAAATTGAGAAGGAAAAGGCAGACCAAACTTAGTACCACCTGACTTCCTACACTGTCTCCGTATTTCTTTGGCTGTGAATATGCAGAGATAGCACTGTCTTTTCTGATGGATGAGCTATTCTTTCGCTACTGATGGAAAACAGCTGCCCACAGTCACACACTACTGCCTTTGCACCAAAAATTCATGAAGTTGTACCCTCCAAGGAAAATATAAACCAGCCACATATTTATGTATCTTCCTGAAATCAGGATTTTTGACTCCTATAATGTGAAGGCTTCCAAGTCTTGTGGAAGCTTATAGCTGTCACAGGCTACCCAGTTTGAATTTCCAGTCTAATCCCCTGCTTCCCCATTTTTTATTTTAGCAGAGATTAATTTATTTCTGCAAATACATCTCAAATGAATCAGAGCGATCAGCTTCAGGTCTCTTCCGGGGTCTGACTTTCAAAGAAGGTGTGGTTGGTGAACAGAGGTATTGCTGAGGACAAAACTTTGCAGAAGGTAACTATTTGCACAACCATCATATCTGCTTTTCCTAGAATCAACCACACTCTTGAAATTAGATGATATCTTGTTTAAAGGATTCTAAGCCATTAGAAAGCAACATGCTCAGGATACATAAACACATCTCTTTAACGATAGCTCTAGGTATGTTCTATCTTGCCTGACATGAAGAGCAGCATGGAAGAAGCTATTTAAGGTTCCTGCACATGCCCCAACCCCAGGCTCAGGCATGTGAAAGAGCCCATGCTGACAGGAGAGGAAGCTCCCCTCCCTGGGAGGCAGGAGCTACAGGTTTGTTTATATCACTGCAGAAACCATGTACTTGTCTTTGGTTGTTCTTCTCATTTTCCCTGAAATTCCCAAATCTCAACATGACGCTGTTCTCAGAAGTTTGAGCAGGACTCCCAGCTATTTGTTGTTTCTAATGATTTACATCCTTACGGAATAATCAAAAACGGCATAGAAAATGTAAATGTGAGGAAATGGGATGGGTATTCATTCAGTCATGCAGCTGGAATTCAGGAACTGCTGTAATTGCACACAAGTAACATCATTTGCCTCCCTTGAAGATACTTTGCTTATTCACATCACGTCTCTCTTCTTCGGGGTTGTTGCTGAAGTTCCTACACCCTGCAAGATGAAACAACTGCTCTCTGCTGTTGATGTTAGCCTGGGATGTTGACTTGCTCGGGGATGGTTACACCAGGGCTGCCATCCAGGGCAGCATCCCAGACAGAGCAGGACACTTGCTTCCCCATGCAAACTGCTGGCCCAGGTGGGAACTCTGAGAGCACTGGGTGCAATTGCAGAGGAAGAAAAAGAGGAGCTGGGACTGTACTGATGGAAATGGGGGAGAAGGAAAAGCAGCACCATTATAAATACTGTAAAAACTCTCTAACTAAACAGAAACAATGAAAACAGCAAGAATATAATCAAGGCCTTTGCTCTCTATCACTAAGTTCCTTTGCTGAATTTTGTAGAAATGTGCTCCCTCATCTGGCAAGATTGCTTTAATAAGAGGTCATGTAGCTTACTTTTGGCTATTTTCTTCTTCCAACTATTCCCCTACTTCAGGATTTAGGAGGTGCCTGTGTGCAAAGTCCTCATTACCTATGTGAAGACATAGGAAGTGCTCAGCTGCTGAACTCCAAGAAAGCCTGCTAGCAAAGCTCTATTTCCCAGCCCTACCAGCCCTATTTTACTCCTCTGAACTAAACTATCTGAAAAAAGTACATGAAATAATGAGCAGCACAAATCTCCCTGAGCAAGAATCAAATGCAGAAGAGAAACTATTTGCATATTAGAAATCCTGTTCTGTAGAAAATCTGTATGTGCCAGGAAAACGAAGCATATGTGCTGGATGAATTTAGGCAAGACTGCACCTTTTGCTGTGCTGCTTCTGAAAAAATCACATTTACTAACACCTGGTCTGCCACTGACATTGGCTTTTCATCAGCATTTCATCAAAATGAAACAAATATGAAAAACACTGAAAATAAGATGATAATACAGCATTCATGGTTCAACATATTTCACCAGGATGTGGAAAAGGACCTTGCTGAAGCTGAACACCTGCTCTCAAGTACCCAACAGAGCTCTCTCCAAATATCCAAACAAGCGCTGGACAGAAGACAGTATGTGGCAACAAGTTACTTGAACAACACACATCTGCACCTTGGAGGGGACAGGCACTCTTCCTGCTCGTGGAAGATTGCCTGGGACACGTCAGGCCCAGACCCTTTTGTCCTGGTTTTAGTAGCCAAGTTCAGTTTGTCACTGTGTGAGTGTGTATTCTAAAGCCTCTATGCCATTTTTTCCCATGAACTGCTCACAATGGCACATTAGGTGCTATTGTCTAAGGCACAGTACACCCCTCAGGCTGCAGGCTGGGTGTTTTGGAACTTCTATGAGATAAGGAAATTCTTCTGCCTCCACACCCACCTGAGGGGTCATGTCTGCTAATGGCCCATCAGGGGTATCAAAAATAGGCCATTGTTTATCTCACAGAGTAAATTACCCATTGTTTAAGTCTCCGCCCTGGGGGAGGGACTGGGCAGAGCCTAAGTGAATATAAGCAGAGGATTTTTGGGCGTAGGGGGCTCTCTTCAGATTCCAGAAGAGGACCAGCAGACAGTGACTGCCACCAGACTGCAACCATCACTTTCACCAGCAGAGGAGTTGCACTGCTCTTCGGAGGGACACGTCAAAGCTTTTTCTTCCCATCCACCAACCCCCCCACCCCGGGGAGCAACCCAGTACTGGCTACTC
>VXAU01005541.1:29672-65416 GCA_013399695.1 Formicarius rufipectus | reverse complement strand
TTTTTCTAAGCTCTCTAAACTTAGACACCTTTCCCAACTGGAACTGACCAGCTGCCTACCCAAATGGTAGGCAGTGAACATGTACTTTATTTCAGTACTTTGCTGCCTGGTGGTGGTAATGCCCTTGGAAGAACTGTATGACAAATCCTTTCTGGCAATTGCAACACACCAAGTGGACATATTTATAAGCAAATGAAGTCTGTTCAAACCCAGTGTTTGAACCAAATGAAAGGAAGAGTTAGGGCTACTTATGCTGCTTTGGAAAAATGGGGTATTGGCATTCACTTGTTCAAGTTCAAGAACATGGAAATATCACTGGCCCTGGGCTGCTTCACTGTCTTTATCTTACTGTAATACTGTACTTCTAAGTTTCTTGGTACCGGACACCTGTATACTTGGTTATTCAAATATAATTCAAAAATAAATAGCTGATATACTGCTAAGGTACAATAACAAGCAGTATGATGTTTTTCGACTTTCTGATCTAGCACAGACATTACCGTTGAGCTGTTGCTTTTTAGAGACATCCCAAACCCAGCCTTCAGGCAAATGTCATGATAGGGGCTGTACTTCTGCAGTTTCAACTCTGCTGGCACACATAAAAAAATTCTGCACTGCTTTCAGATTTTTATTAAACATGCATTAAAATAAAGAATCAAAAAGAAAAACTGAGCTCATTGTATGTTACCTTTATCTGAGTATTGTACAGTTTATATGAATCTGCTTGTTCAGAGCAAAAGACATCATGTAGATACTGAGATAAAAGCAACAGTTTTTGCTATTAATCTCCCATTCAATTTTCTAGTGGAGCCATCCCAGTATCTAGAAACACATAAAAATTTTGTATTGTCTACTATTAGACTTGCTAATCAAGCTGCATCTTTATCCCAGTGCATATTAACCAGCAACGATAAGGCACTTTTGTAAGTTATGGCATTCTGTCATTGGGAAAACTGGGGAAGTTACTTCACTTCAGGTAGCATTTACTCCCACATGGAATAAATCTTCTGCTCCACAATTATTTAGGCTGAATAGAACACACTGCCTACTCCAGGCAACCCTCAAGAATCTCCTATTTCTCCCTAGTCTGCCACCACTGTCAAGTGCAGAGGGAATATCTAATCTTGAGATACTCAGCTGTGTACATTTTGCTCACAGATCAGAGACATATAGAATCTCCTAAGTTCCTGCTGGGAATCCTGCCCTTCATACTATTCTCCTAGCATGACTGGCTATTCTAGCACCTGAATTGTCTTGGAAAAAATACTGGAAAAATTTAACCAATGGTAAACATGAATGTATTCCCAAATGGCATACAGAAGTATCAGAACTCAGAAGGTACTCAAATAACCAATTTATTTCTTTAATTCACCCCAAAACAGACACAATAGCTACAGGGATTGTAGAAGCAGCAGGTTCAGGGAGAACCAGAGTAAGACAAATCACTGTCAAAAAAGGGTAAATCTCCTGCTGTATTATATGTGGATGAAGCCTTGCAAGCCTTACTAAAATATAAAAATCTCCACGTTACACACGTTATATGTATGAAAAGGCAGCTGCTGCTGAAGTCAGAGCTATTCAAGGTCACTAATTTCTTTGCAACTGATGATAACTGCATTTCTTTCTCCATTACTCTCCCCTTTTAAGAACAAACCCCAGCTCCTGTTGATGTTTCAATCAGCCATTGGAGATAGGCACTCTTAAATCTGTAATTTTTACAGTATAATGCTTTGTGACTCATGAATTATAAACACTCAAGTATTTTAAAGTACATACTGCAGCACTAAGTACTGAAGGATTTCTGATTAGTTAAACAATGTTCTTGCTCTGCATCACTTGTACAGTTCTTAAAATCACCTGTAAGGTGGTGACATTCTGGCCTAAGGGAGGCTAAAGTGGGACACACCTCATCCATGAAAGTGGGGTCTCAGAACAAAGTATTGCTAGGGTATCTAGTAAGAAACTCAGCAGTAATTTATAAACTCATTGACATGGCTATATAGAAATATTTCTAGTTTGTCAGAATAAATCCTACTATTCATCATCAGCATAGTTATAGCCTACATCAATCATCTGCACTTCAGTCACCTTGTTCACTCTCATACTCTGCTGATTCAGCTTTAATTTTATATTACTCACAGGAGTCTTTCACAAAGGTCACAAAAATGCCTTCAATGTATGGAGACTGGTTCTGTCTAATGGAACCTCTGTTACAACTACTCCTCCAGTTAACTTCATTTCAGTCAAATTAACTACATTCCACAAAAATCAGTATCCTCATCCTTTGGATTTACACTGGAAATAATCATTAATACTTGTCAGGCTAGTATAGAAGAAATTAGATGGAAAAAATAGTAGCAGCACCAAGTTTTCTCACTGATTACTTTCTAAGACCCTTATTTCAGATCTTTAATTTGAAGGTAAGGAGATTTGAGGTCTGGTCTGTTTTCTGGGAATGAGTGGTGTTTACTGAAAAAGAAATTTTATGACTCAAGATTTTTAGCACTTAACAAATCAGTATCAGTCTCATCATGTTTCATGTATCAAATTCTAATCCAGATCAGAAATTACAAAACCCTATGATGTATTGTTGTTGTTTTTCACAGACTAGTTTACATATAAACACTTCAAAACTTCTTTCCTCTCCAACTTGCAGCCCTAGGTAGTCATACAGGAGACTGACAAGCATTGAGCTCAGCCCAGCATCAGCTTCACAATGGAAAGACCCTGTAAAGTTTAGCCCAAAGTTCACCTTAAGGACATTTTAAGAAATAAGCAAAAGCAGGTAGTAAAAGTTTTGAAACAGGTTATGCATTTGCATCCAAGCACTTCAGTAAGTGTGACAAATGTTGCCACCTCATGGACAGGTGCAGGGTTTGATTCAGCTCAGCGGTAGGAAGGAAAGCAGATCACGGAGATGACTCATTGCTGCCCTTTCACAGTCTCCTGGGGGAGGAAGCCTGAGCTTGGCCAGAAGGATGCTTTTGTCACTTAGATTCACCTGGAACTCATTCATTTAGGTCTGAATCTAGACTATGACTACACATCTACAATTGAGGGAAAAAAAAAAAAAGGCAAAAACTCCAACCAACTAACAAAGAAAATAACCCAAATTAAAATAAAAAAGACAAAAGGCTACACATGTTCAGGGTATTTGACCACCTCCATTATCAGAGCAAGGGGGTAGAAAGACTGATGACTTTTCATTGGAAAAA
Organism: Formicarius rufipectus; assembly: GCA_013399695.1. Lineage (NCBI taxonomy): Eukaryota > Metazoa > Chordata > Aves > Passeriformes > Formicariidae > Formicarius > Formicarius rufipectus. The sequence goes on along the minus strand of VXAU01005541.1, from coordinate 62,201 downwards.
ACCAAAATGTTCAACACAGGACCTGGCACAGTTCTTCTACTGTCAAACGTGAGCATTCAAGAGTAAAACAACTGAGTAACAGGGTAGTAGGACACAGAGTTTTCAAGAGGGTGAGAGAAATCTTCAGATTCATGAAGACAGTAATCCCCAACTGGACTAGGGCATTAGGGAATCTTTTACTTGTAGATTGTAATTGTAGTGTATTCCATCACGTAGTTCCAAAGCTAAAGTTTTATAATACCACATTGTTTATTTACTATTTCACCTCGTTTGGGGAACTGCTGCAGAAATGTCACCTGTTGAATTTCACCCTTTCTGATGAAAAGGCAGCTGTACCATCCTCCTCTACAGGGCAGGAATTGTTACAAGAGCCATTACAGTGTGTATCTTAAAGTATGTTCACTCCAAACAGCACTATAATTAGCATTTCATATAACTGAATGAGCATAAAAGGATTGTAAAATGCTGAAGCAAAAACAAAAAATTTCAAGTTTGACATAGGGATAGAACTTTAAGAATAATTTTTTTTTTTAAATAGAGAGTTTTAAAAATAGGTTCATAGGCAACATTTATGAATGATCTGAAAAAAGACAGTATGGTGTCTAATTGGGAGTTTCCTATCATCGTGATCTCCACATAACAGTGTAACAGTCTGCCTACATACTACTGAAGAGAAAGAAGAATTTGTACCAGCTTGATTTTTAAATATATTCTTATGTTTATTATACTTTGCTACTCCACTCTCCTAAAATGGTGGCCTCAGGAAAAGCTGCTTTGGCAGGCAATTGCAAAGATTCCTGTGGAGAGGAAGTGAAAAGACTGGGCATACAAACAACGGCTGCTGCCATGTTCAAAGCACTGGGGAGAGTTCATAGAGCAAAATGCAGTCCTAAGTAAATGGGTTTCAGGCAATTTCAGTGTTAAGATAACATCATTAAGAGTAGAACAGATTGTGCTCAAACCCTGCTGTTTATAATTAACACATTGCTTCCAAATACTCCAGGGTCCCTGGTAAATAGTCCTCTGCTCAGATCCACCCAGACCAATCAGAGTATTTTCATCATGTTCCATGCTGGGCCAGCACCTGTTTGGACAAATCCGAAAGAGCCAAAATATTCTTCTTTCTGGCCAGCTAAGTAGAGAGATGAACACAGCTTGCCTTAGTCATTGTCACAGTGTCCATATGGCTGTGAAGCTTGTTTTCACACGAAATCGTACAAGTACTTTATTATGTCGAAGTTCACGGTCCTATAAACAAAAACACAGTATATTAGAGCAATCATCTTAACAGTGCTGAGACTTTAACCTGTTTGGAGACAGCACACATGGGACATTCTGCACAACCAAAATCAAGCAATATCCCCAAAAGAAATGCAAGCAAAGATTAATGAATTTTTAACTTCTATCATTATTTACAGTACCTCTCTTCTGATTATTTAAACTTTTTAAGAGTCTAAAAAGGAAATAACACAACTTCCTAGTAAAAATGGAGAATTCTTATTTCAATCATTCACAGTAAAACTACATCAAAGTTAATAAGAGTATATTTTCATATGGTGAACTTCATACTCTAGTTGGTGATGCAAAGCATCAGCCTTTTATGTTTACTGTTTTGTTCCTCTCCCAAACCACCTGTTTTAGCATGTACTCTGTAACTCCTTCATCTGTACTCATTTGCAGTCTACATTCTTTCAGTCTTGACAGTAGTTGACCCACGTTCATAGCTAAATTTGAAAAATCCAAGCATGTCACTCAATGGGATAGAAGATTTTAATGTACACTTTTGTACTTTAATGGCTGGCAAAATGAAACAGCAGTAGAATAAAACATATAATTATTTTTTTTGTCTCTAAACTCATTCTTCTATACAATCTAACACACTTTGGGGTTTACTGTTCGAATAAATAATGCAAATTACTGCATATAATGACAAGTATAAAATTAAAAGGTTTTTTTTAAAGAAGTATTCAATGATGCAAAAATAACTAACAATGCTAAGTGAGATTAACTAGCCGAATGTCTTATTTGTTAGACTATGATCATTTAATATTCTCTGTTCATGCATCAGCCTGTAACCCACTTTTCAAAAAGTTCCATAAAACATCATATTAGACTGAGAAGAAGTTTAGAAATCCCCAAGGTACATAATAGGAAAGACTGTGCTGGAGTCTATTTAATAATCTACTGACAAATTTAAAGAAATAAACTGCCACTGTCACACTCATATGACATGTGTCACTCAAAAAAAAGTGCTTAAGTTACAAGGCTTTCCACAGAAAGAAAATCATACACACTGACAAATATTGACCTGTTCAACTAAATGAAACCCAACTGTCCTGTCATAACGGGTGGGTGTATTACAGATTCTATGAAAAGATCCATTACATTCAACAAACATCAAGAGTCCTACTTCAGCTAGAGAAAATTTATGATCTTAGGTTTGAAATTCTGAAAACAGGTTATTAAAGATTTCTAATGAAGACATGTCTGATTTTACCTTCAGGTAAATGTTTTAACTACTACGTGGTAGAAACCATGGAAATATGTTCACAAAGACAGTAATATCCAACAGAATAGAGCAAAAGGTGAGGTTCTGTGGTACTAAAGAAAGAGACTGTGCACTGTCAGTGGTTATCACACTAAAAGCCACCAGCAAAAGACAAGTTTTTTACTCTTTTCCAAAAACAGGTGGCTTGTTTTTTTAATGCAAACTTCACTTTTGCTTAAAAAATACAGAAAATGAAATGACAATCTGAACAGCTTGAATGGGGGTGGGGAGGGAAAGAGCATCCTTTTCTGTCCCACTCTTTGCACTCTTCAGCCTTCCATTAGGAAATATGCTGGAGTAGCAAGGCTGAGATGGTGACAAGGCTGAGGTGTCTGAAGACTAACAAACTTATTTTAGCACTATTACAGTAACAGAGAAAGAAGAATCAGAAGATGGGTTGCTTACTTGATGTGTATTTTGGTTGAAATTGTGAAGTAGTTCCTCCTCTGCAAGAAATATAACCTCTTCTATGAGGGATTAAAATCTACAGGCAGCAGTACAGCCCAGATAGAAAATGAAATCCTTAAAGCACAGAAGATCGTGCCTGCGCACTGTAGCTAGCTCCATTAAGACAAGAGGGAAGCCCATTAATCATGAGTTCATGAAACCTTGTCTTTTTATGGAACATCCTCCTTAAAGATTTAACAAATACTGTGGGCTGAAAAACGTATTTCAATAAAAAGTATAACAAAGGAAAAAAGCAAGACAAAAAAGGGGGGAAACAGGAGAAAAGCAGAACCAGCCAACTTTAAAATATGTCAGGTCATTGAAATGGGCCTATATAGGCAGCATAGAAACACCGGCAAAACGCTTGGAAGGGAAGAAAAACAGAACTGCTTTCTTCCTCATAACAAGGAGGGAAAGCCAGTTTGGAGATATATATATACATATACAGCCAACAACAACAACAACATATATACACACATACACACACACATCTGACCTAAAGGCAAGCAAGTCAAAGCACTACAATATGCACTGAGGTTTGAAGTGATAGCCTCTCTGACAACTACTTTGCCCCATAAGCATGAACTGCATAGCACAAGTTTTGGTCCTGTTTTCTGGCTATCTCACTTTCCAGCAACTTTAATGGAGTCAGTGAAACTTCTAAGGATGTTAAAGTTGCAAGGAGAGGGCTGGCATTTCAAATATCTTTATTCAAGGATGCTTACAATGTATAACTGTATACACAATGATCCATGTTGCTGAGCAGACAGTCTGCTGAACTTGATAGTAGGGGGAGCTTTTTCAGGGCATCATTCACAAGTGACTTTATTGTTGGGAATAATGAACTGACAAAACAAAGCCATGGAGGTCCTGGCAGTGTGGTCCAGTGAGACCTGAGACAGATGAAGTTTCATTCTATGGCCTCTCTGACTGAAAATTGAAGTTATTGTATCTGTTGCATTTACTGTCAAGGCTACTGGACATTTAATAGCTCAGGAGAGCAATATGTGCACTGAGGCAATAGCATACAGTCTACGCCACAGGTCCTCTGAAGTCCCACGTTACAGAGAAGAGTTGGCCTTGAGAACATTTCTGCTTTCTGACACATGGCAGTGATGGGCTCTGTTCTGGCTAGACTGTTTATCCAAGACTTGTTAATAAGCTAGTTGCAGCAACATCTCTAAGGTAATGCTGTTGGCATTTGATAAATATGAGACACAGGCCCTATTGTTGCCTTTTAATTGCACCTACTTCTGTCCACAAATTACTGACATCTCTCCTGATGGATCTAGAACTGTGCTCAGACTTCAAGACTGAAGGCTCTGAATGAACAAAGCTGTTCAGGTACCTACATTCATTTACTGAATTAGCTTGTATCAATTACAGATCACACATGATGGACTATGTGAAAGAATTCTTATAACCTGTGTAGTTTTTATATTATATGCATGACAAACACGTTAAGAACTAAACAGAATTTCAGATTTAATACATGCTTTTTGGCAATGAAATAGACTGATATTTTAGAGCAGTATTTTCACATGAAGCCCCTGACCTTTATTAAGCACAAAGACACTATGTTACTGTAACACATACTGCCACAGTAACATAAATCTTTTTCAAAACAGGACTGGACTATACTTAGATCAAGTATAACACTTCTCATAAATAAGACAACTCAGTCATACTAAGAAAACATCCACAGATTTCTATTCTGGTCTGAAAATGCGACAGACTGAGCAAATACTTGGTTTGAAGCCTCTTTCAAGTCAGCACATACAACAGTAAATGAACTCTAATAAGCTCACCGGGCAATGGCTCTGATGAAGTCCAGAGACACAGTACATTTGTATCGTGGTCCCTCAAGCTGGTCGTTCTGACCAGCCATGGACAACAGCTGGAGTGTCACAAGAGAGGTGATCTACAAACAAGAGAAATTAGGAATGTTAATAATTTTTGTTAATATGAACAGCAGTGGGCATTTTTTAAAATTTCTTTTTTAAACATTTGCTGTAATTCCCATATTTCTCTGGAGACTCACTCTTACTTGCTCAGTGATTTTAACATAGTTCTGCAGCTTACAAACCCAGGAGTATACATGCATTTTCCCATTACAATCATAGCACAAGCAGTGAAAGACTGAGGCTAAACCCTTTATCCTCCGTATCACGAGTTACCCTGGAATTCTGACCATAGGAACAGGAATAATAAATAGGCATGAGCTGAGCATCTTCCAAATCTCTGCCTGACAACCAGGAGAGACTTGGATTTTCTTTCCTTTATGCCCAAAGACCTCCTCCTGAACTTCTACACTCCAAGTTGAATATTCCTGTGCCAGCTCCTACCACATTTTGAACAGATGGATGTATCACTCTACTCCAGACAAAAAAGAATTTGAAGGCTGCAAAGGAAAGGCAAGATTGTGTGCTTAAAAAGAGCAGGGGCTGAGTTGGGAGAAATTTGCCTACAAACACACATAGAATCTCTTGACAGAGCCACTGATTATTTTACCAAAATAGCAATGTACCAGCATAATTTTTCCCTATCTTTACTCCTCCAAATGATGACTGCAGTATCACTGAAGTGCAGTCGTGGGATGCCACTGTTGAGTACAGCCAGCCCGTTCTGACTCAGTTAGGAAGAAACGCTGTGGTGATCCATTGTCTCCCTACCTCCTCCCAGCTCCCTGGGGAAAGAAAGAGTTTGTAAAAGCACACCAGAAATCTTTTCCCTCGCCTTTGCAATAGGCACCACTGACAATTCAGGGCAGGAAGGTTACATTCTGTGACAAACTGGTATCTGACCACAGGTCTCGTTTTCAAAAAACCAGCCAACCATGACCTATTTCTGTGTAATGATAATAGTGCAGTAAGGAATTTCTCAAGAATAAATATGAGTAAAGAAAGTGTCAGTTCAAACCTTCAAGGAAGCACATTGCTATAAAAAGCATCAGCAAGTTCTTACTGGTATCAATAATAATTGTAAAAACCAATCTTAGCTCCGTGATAACCCCACTCTTTTGCTGAAAGTACACTTGGTCTGTAAATTTGTGATGGTGCTTGCAGGAGGTAGGCATAATTATTAAAGCTTTCCCTTAAGAGGACATAATAATAATAAAAAAGACACCTACCTGTGGAGAACTGAAAAAAAAAAAAGTCACCAAGAAAGAGGCTATTTTTTCTAACAGCCATTGCTTAACTTTCTTTTGTGTGGCATAAAGAAACAACAGTTATTAACAATATAACTATTGTTAACAATAGTTTGGATGCCATCATTCTGCAAAGTCTTTGGAGTTTGGTTAAGGAATGCTGGTCTACACATAGTCACAAATTCCATTTACTTAATTTAGATCAATAAATTACATGACTTATAAATTTTAGCATGGACAGCATTTAAAAAAATTGAACTCAGTATGTGGTAAATGGCTCAAAATCCAGTTCATGAACAACTGAACATACCACTGAATTGGTACAAACCTCAAACTTGTTAGGTGTTTATTGTCTTAAAATATTCATGAGTTTGAGAGCACATTCTTCCCCATTCTTCATTCAACAAGTCCTTATTCAGCTAGTAAAGAAGCATTATCGATTAATCTGCTGTAACAATTGCTGCTTTACACCCCAGTGCACCAATACTGGCAAATCATTCCTGCAATACACACTTAGAGCTGACCTCACCTTCAGAGATCACCAATGAAGGAATAGCAGCAGGCTCCTAAAAGCTCCCAGTGACCCCAGCAAAAGTCTGGACAGCTTGGAGCTGGACCCATCTCAGTTTTATATGGGTTATAAAAGCAACCTTGCTGCTGCATTACAAATGTTCCAGCAATACTTCAACAAACTGCACATTTTCTTTAGCAACTGGAACCAAATGCTCTGAGTGTAACAAAGTCAGCAAGGTAAAATTTTTTACCAAAGGCTGACTCAATAAATAAATATGAAATACCATCAGACTAGACACTAAGTTTCATTAATGATCTTGATTCAAGACATTAAAGACTCAACATACAATATTACATGACAAATGAAGATGTTGATCATCAGAGTAACTTATTTACCAAACTGCAACCTTTTGCTCATTTCTTTCACAATACTTCGCTAATAAAATGTCATCACAGGGAAGCAAGTACTGAAAAGCAAGTCCTGACCCTGGCACCACTTAAAAAGACAGCAGTAGACAGAAACGTCGTTTTCATTCCATGCAGGCAAGAAACAGGTTCATCTCCAAATGGGCTCAGTAGAGACAAAGAGAAAGAACAAATATTTAATGGGAGTAAAGAGGGAGCAGCTTTCCTACAGATGGCCAGATTGTAGAAGGTAAAATACCTAACTTGTTAGTCTTTGAAGAAGAATTCAAAACACAGTTACAGAGGCCTACCCCATACACAGAGAAAGGCAGAGACTTCCAAAGGTCAAGTCCAAAAGCCTGCCTGCTGGAGGGCAGCAGCCTGGAGCTTTGTTTGCATGGCTTCTTCAATGGGCTCAGGGAGAATCAAAACCAACAAGAGTTCTGTTCCCCCAAAACAATGACTTCTTCATTTTTTCCAGATTTATACAATATAGCAGGATTCTTCTGCCGCTGAGTAAGCCACAGAAATAGGCAAGATACCTATTTTGTGCAATAAATTGATTTGTTAGAAGATTCATTTGTGGTAGATGTGAGATTATTACGTTCCTCAAATACGTGCTAACCCTGCCTAGACTCAATAAATAAAAGATTACTGTCTTCACCAAATGGTTCAGAAGTCTTCTAGGACATAGAAGGTTCAAATCCCTTCCGACATGAGAGGTTTGAGCACACCTTTGCTGAATGTCTGACAGCTAACTCAGTGGGGGCAGAGGAGGAACGAAGAAAAAGCTGAGTGGTATTAAACCATCACCAAATCTAACCTGCATTCTAACTGTTTCCCAAGCTGAGCTATTCTGCATAAAACTGCAATCATATAGTCTCTCTGTGTCTATTTAGGGTACCCACCTGGCAAAGCAGGAGACAGTGGAATGAACCAGGTTTAAAACTGCATTTGTACCAAAAGTTTAAAGCTCACCAAAGTACATCCTGTCGGCTCTTAAGTTCCAAGTGCCACCTATAACTTAAGCATTGAAAAAACATCACTATTTCACGAGTTCAGGTGTTGTAAAACTTTGGAGGCAATATGTTCTTAAATTAAGACACATCAAAAGTTCGAAACACAGATGGGAAAAGTATGGCATTACATTCAAACTAATTGTATGTCTTAGCCAAAAATACTCTTTCACTTTTTNTTTTTTTTTTTAATACCATGGGTACAGTGTCTCCATTTCATGATCACAAAAGCTTGGGAAAAAACATCTGGCAAGAACAGACTAGAAACAAGCCAGAAAAACTGTGTGGGTGACATAAGAAAGAATACTTATTGAGAACCTCTTGAACAAAAGAAATTACAGTTGGAAGAAATATTCTAGAATTATTTGTAAAATTACTTAAATTGGTGATGATTTAATACCAGTAAAAGTTAGTAAGTAAATTAAATTTTCTACAGGAATAACAATAAAATCTGAAAAAAAAAATTTATCTCAAAGATATAAAGGACTAGGTTTCACCACTATATTTAAAAATAAGTCATGACAGAGCCTGCTTTGAAATATATCTCTGTGAGAAACCTGCTGTTGAAATCTTGTATCCAAGGTGAGAACAATCATAAAGACTGCAATTGGCTTCCTTGTGGCTTTTCTCTTCAACCTCAAGAGAAGCAAATGTATTTCTCTACTTCAAGGAGACAATTCCTACCCTTCTCTAGTCATATTTTTTGAACACTTTCTCTTCAATTATCCATCTGCCTTCTAGGGTTTTCTTGCTCAGTGACTCTGACTAGCTGCAAATCTTGATTCACCAGCACAGAATCGTTTCACCTCTCCTCTATACATTCTCATTACCTCTACTCCTCACATCTTTTCTTCCCAAAATCACTATTTTTTCATGAAAAGAGAAAAAAAAGCCCAACCTAACATTATTCTTTAAAATGCGGAGACTGAATCAAGTTACAGGAATCACCCCAGGAAACTAAAAAGGCAATTCAGAAAAGCAAACAAAAAACCCAGAAGGAAGTACTCTTCATCCAAATCTGCAGTTAATCTGTGACACACTTGGTCACTGAAAATTCAGTGCACTGGCAGAGAGTTTTGTGGAATTAGGAAAGCCACTTCTCGCATTCCTGGAAAGAAAAAAAACCACAGGCTACTGAATGCGAAGGACAACACCTCTGTGGCAAGCATTCAGCCACAGGTAATATGCAAAGTAACCAGACTACACTCATCCTCTGCTTTCTGGTCTTATATTTTTCCTGCATGTTTGATATTAGTTGGAATAGTCAGACAGTTTTACTGTCTAAGAAGTAAAACAGTGGCTAAACCCACTTCTGGTCTGACTTAATGTGACTGTTGTGATGCGTCACCGAAAATAAAGTCCATTATCTCCATCTTCTACACCCTACCACTCTGTGTTTCCCCTTCAACCTTCTCCTGGGCCTCTGCAAAGGTTCTCTCCCTATTAATTACTGTATTCGCTCCATACTCTGAATTTTACAAAACAACCCAAAAACCCACATGACAAAAATTCAGCTTCCCTCACCATCTTTTGAACAGCTTCATGATATTGTAAGAGCATATGCACAGCTTAGTCCTGCCCACTTCACAATAACATCACTTTTTAAAAGCAGTTCAATAATTTACTCATTCGGGAACTATTATTAAAGGAATTTTTCAAAGTGTTAATGAATTTGCTTTCTCTTAATTATTTTTATTCAATACAGAAATTAGGAAAAAACTTGGGTTTTCTTCTCTCAGCACATCTACTTCAGCATTAACCAATTTGCCTAATAAAAAAAAGGAAAATAAAAGGCAATTCACAACACACTTTGCCTCACTCTGCTCATCAACTTCAAAACAAACACCATAAAAACTCTCCAAAGTGATGCATGGATAAATCAGTACTTCTGAGTCATTTCCCTCACTTTGAGGATCAATTAAAGTACTTCATAAAGGCAAGAAAGTCATGCTAGAAATTTGCTTAATGTGGTGTTTTCTGAAAGGATCAAATTATTTTCTGTACCTGAGGATTATTTGGAAATATTTTCAGAAATTTGTTAAGACCCCTAGAACTGAAGACAGGAGTTAATTTGGATACTCCAAAACAAGCAAAAAGAAGGTTTGAAAGTATTTGCAGTATGTTGGAGATGCATGTATCTAATTTACTCCATAACAATCTGGGAATACATAACAACTAAGAAGGAGGACTACAGATTCAGGTCATAGACAGATAATTCAAAAGTACTGCCCTTTCTGGTTCATACTTCAAATCTGAGCCACCGAAGATGGTAACAGATGGCCAAAGAAACACTTGGGGGAGTGATGTTTACACCTAATTTGATTACTTAAGTCAGGTAGCTTCATAAAGTGGACACCAGACAAAGGCTGGCTATTTTTCAAGGCACAGGCAATAGCCAACACAAGTATCCTTCTGCCATCCCCTCATTCATTTCTGCATCAGAGGTCTCAGGTTACAAGAGGGGTTTTGTTAGAAGATGAGGAAGGCAACACATACTATTTTCCAGAAGCAAACCTTTGTGCAACTAACTAAACATACAACCTTAATTCCCTCAAACCTAAAAATTTTTCACCTGCTTTCCCCCCGCTTCTTTTATAACATTTCTGTTCCACAATGGCACCACTTCTAGATATTGCAAGACAAGTTCTATTAAGAACAAAAAACAAGTAACTTTAGAAATACTATCCACTACATGTGATACTGATAGGACTTGATATGTTTACAGAAGGCCCCTAAATTTTTAATGCTATCTCAGTAAATTATAGAACTGTGTACATAGAATTACCAGCCTTCTACTGCTATATGAAGTTCTGTTTGTAAATACAGTTTTGCATTAAAAAATCATGAAAGCAATTAGGATTTCAAACCTGTCCTGAGGATAAAAATCAGTCCTTTGTATATGCCAAGAGTAGAAGTAATGAAATTAAGAGAGATTTTTCATAATCAGATATTTGGGAGTATCTTCTAAGTCTAAACTATCTTGCTTTCTCCAAGTAAGAAATAGATTTTCAATGTCTTAACCACAATTTATTTTTGGATGATTATGATAATTAAGGGTTTAAAGAGTATTGAATCAAATCTTGTACAAACCCCCAAGATATTAAAAATTTTTTAATTAAAATAACCACTCCAGGAAAATTTGACTTAAATCCTTCTGAAATGCAAACCCCAGAATTTCAACCACAAGAACAGACAAATGGTAAATACGCTGCAGTCCCAAGTAGGAGTCTGCTCTGAAAAATGACAATTTAAAGATACATTTAATTTGTATCTTGAGATTGTTAAAACAAATCTTTACAGATTCTCCACAGTACCATGCTGCATCTCAGCTGCTCACGAGATGCACTGCAGAAGACTGCAATCAACTCCATATTCACTGTGACTACATAAACTTTCCAAATTTTAGTGGTTCTATAATAGGAAAAAATAGTAACAAAACGAAAATAGAAACAACTTGTACCAATCACTTAAGTACATAAGCACATCATGCTGGTACAAAACAAAGATCCTTCCTAGCCCAATATGCTGTCCCTTGAAAGGACCAGTAAAGGATGCTTAGGAAAGGGTATAATAAAATTGTAAGCAAGAAAAAAATTTCCCAATATACTGGGTCCTAGTAATCTTAATTTCAGGGACTTCAGGAATTAGGTATGAAATCGTTCACACACACAGCTCTGACCTGTTGAAACATGACATTTCTTATTCTGTTCTTGTATTGTCAAAATGGAGCTAAAAAATACATTGTTTAACTGTGCATTACTGCACCCATCAAACACATCAGAGAAATTTGTTATGTGGCTGCATACCAAGAGATTAAAAGCAATACTGCCCATCTCTCGATAAGAGATGTATAGATGGCATTGAGTCATATAAGGTTTTATGCCATCAAACAGGGGAGATTAAAAAACAAACAAACAAAAAACAAACAAGAAAAAAACCAAATGAAACCAAAACACCAACAAAAAACAAGCTCTTGATTTACATAAGACAGTAATTACAATTTGATGTGATAAATGATGTTGGATTCTGGACAAACCAACAGCTACAAACAAAGCTCTTGGAAAACAGCAACTGAGAGGAAGAGTTACACTTCTATTTCAAAATCTTTCCTAACAAAATTAGGACATTTAAGTTTTGCATATTCCCATATCTTTGTTTACTAGCACCCTTGAGCAGAACAGACAAAACATGAAGGATGAAAGAAAATTCCAGTTCCAGGATAGCCAACTAGCACTATGTAGCACAAGGGAAGAGAGAACTCTGAAAAGACACTCTTCTCAGCAGCAAGAAATAGGTATATCTAGAATCTTCCCTCCCTAAGTATGTCAGGAAGCCAAATAGCCTTCAGAAGAATATTCTTTTCTGAATCAGTACATCTATGGCATTTTGTTTCTGCCAGAAGCAAAGGAAAGATCAGGATGAAGATTGTCACTCAGGAAGTCAGTCCTCTAACTGCTTGAAAACAAATAAACCAAACCCCACTATAGTAACACAAGTTGACAGTTGTCATCTACAGTACGAAATGTTGTTTTCACTAAAAAAACGTATAATATCACTTTAGATATGCCACTACAGAGGCTATAAATTTATAGCATCCATTTTTGTTAGTCTTCCTGTAGAAAACAAACCTTTCAACCATCCATGAATTGAAAGTCATGAAATATTAAAAATTTAGGTTCAATGACCCATCAAATACATTAGATGCAACTGCAGAAGATATTTATAGGTATCTTTATACCTCTTGCATAGATATCATACAAAGTGGTCAAAACCAACAGTTTTCCATCTCTTATTCAGTTATACTTGGTTTTATCAGATAAAGAGCATGAAATATCTGTCAGCATGAAACATCATCTGTCAGCAATTAACTGTAGAGCAAAAAACTGTGTTCTTCAAACACAACACTTGTTTTTTATGCAGTTTCTGTCACCCTTTAATGCAACTGTGAAATTCCTCTACTTATGCCATGTATCACTTGGTTTTTCTAACCTGGAAAAAAAAACAGCTTCTGACACTTTTGTTTGGCAAGCACATGTGTTGGGTAAAAAAGTTACAGCCAACCAAGGCAGCCAGTGTGCTGTCCCACCCATCAGCAGTGCTGGTCAATGAATTAGACAAATGATATGCAGGAAGGGAATACCAGCAAAAGGAATGCATTTCTTAGTAACAGCCAAACTGTATTTCTCCTGCATTCACAGCATGTGAGGATATTTCTGTCTACCTGGATGGACAGAAACATTCAAAGACAAACCACTCCAGAGAGTCCTAAAAGCATCTTGCTATATACATTCTGCTAAAATTTGTGTAGTTAGCAAACATTTACTATATGGTTCCTACATCACTGTAAATCATGGAGCAAGAGAGTCTGAAACAGTGATGTGCTACAGAAGGCAATTTCCACGTCATTCAGGAACAGAGTTGACCAAGCATGCGGCAACAGCAGCAATGGCTACACGTTCTGGGGCAAAACACCCGAAGGAGCCAGGCAGGGGATTTCCCAAATCAGGGAAAACCAAGAGGGAGCAGAGACCCAGGAGATCTCATGAGTGAGGCTGACAAGGGCAGGGTGATGCCAGAGCAACCACGGGTGATTTAAAAAGCTCCAGGAGCATAGGTGATCAGGAGAGTGGCCAACCAGACAGGGCATGTCAGAAGGACATGGTACAGCAGTTTGTGCAGAATTTCACACAAGCAGAGTGTGTAGGAGGGATGCAGAATCCTCCTGGCTTCTCAGTCTCACAGGAGATGGCACTGCTCTCTACAACCACCTGAAAGGAAGTTGTAGCCAGATGGGAATTGGCCTCTTCTTCCAGGCAACTCATGACAGAATGAGAGGAAATTGCCTCAAGCTGCGCCAGAGGAGGTTCAGGCTGGACATCAGGAGAAATTTCTTCACTGACGTGGTGGTTAAGCACTGGAACGAGCTGCCCATGGAGGTGGTGGAGTCACCATCCCTGTTAGTGTTCAGGAAACAATTGGACATGACACTTAGTCTTACAGTTTAGTTGCCATGGTGACGCTCAGTCAAAGGTTGGACTTGATTTTGGAGATATTTTCCAATCTTAATGATTCTAAAAGCACAAAAGAACATCCACGAGGTGTCCTATTTTCGTTTCAGTGGAATACAGTGCAATCAAAAAACAATTTCTCAGGTTTCCACGACTAATGAACTTATTTTTGCAGATAATAGTTGTGATAGCCACTCTATTTTCTGGATAATCACTATGTGAACACTTTTTGGCAATATTCAGTAAATATAAATCTGAATTTTTTAAAGATTAAACCACTGTAAAAAGGCTTAATCCCCAAGAAGTACTGTATTGATTACCAAACTCTGAAAAATCTATACAAGGCATCAATACGAAAGGGGTGAAACACCTGGAAAGAATCAGTCAAGTAAGTCTTTTTATCTCAACAGATGAAAAATAGTCACCTCATATTAATAAAGCTATTGCCTACTACAGCAGGAAAAAACAGGAGAAAACCAAAACAACAAAGACAGAGAAGCAGCTATGACTGGCAAGGATACTACTACAGTCTGTTGAAAAGCTATTTACCAATCCAGCTGTTATATCCTGAACATTTTTCCACCTCCTTGGAGGCCTTTCACATAAGCTTTACATAATGTCTAAGCAGATCCCATGGTTATCTTCTGGAATCTCTTCAGTAAGCAGAAACAGAAGTATTGCTCAAAGATATTGTAAAATGTCCATAGCAGACTCTGCATTGTAGTCAATAAATGTTAGAAAATAGGTATCAAAGAACCAACTGGTCAGAAGTGTTGCTATCAGTCTGCTATGCCTCTGAAAGAGAAGCTCAAGCAGCAGAGGCCAAAACATAGTTTAGGGTATGCTCTGGTTGTGAACACTTACCCTGGGGCCTTGTACCTCTCTGCTGCTACAGACTCAGGCCTGCTTTTTACAAAGTTCTCAACACATCTTATCCAAGATGACACATTAACACAGGCACAGTGATTACTGCCAAGACCTGGTTACTGGATCAGGACATAGACGTTATTCCTCTGAGTTGCCTGGCAGTCTGCATCTTCTTGATGGCTGGGTTCAATTTTACTAACAGATCTTGCACATCTTGTTCTGTGGAAGCACTACATACTGTTAAAACTTCACTAATTCTGCCTGGAAAGTGCATCAAAACTTTGTCATCTCAAAAAAATTTTAAGACTCTAACTGCATGTCTAAGACACAATTCTGCATTAAAAAAAAAAAAAAGAAAAAAAAAAAACCTCCCCCCTCCCCAAAACTAAAGGTTCATACAAAGACTTTTCAGACTCTAAAACTTCTCATTTATTTTATAACAGAGAAATTGTGCAATATAAGTGCTACCATGGTAACAACTCACTTTATTGAACAAGAGGGAAAATAATTATCCCAAACCTGCATATCATGCAAGCACATGCAGTAAATCTAGTGCTGCCCTTTTCCCCCCTTGCTATTTTTCTTCTTGCAAAGAGAAACAGATTTTGAATTTATACCTTATAGCAAGCCAGGCATCATTTTGCCTGTTCCTCCCACTTCTTTGTATATTTTACACCTCTTGAGTGCATGATGTGAAGGACCCAGTTGCTTTGGAAAAGAAAAAGGGATTAATGAATCAGAAATGCTCTTCCCCCTCCTGAGTTAAGTACAGAAGACTCCTATGTAAATGCTCCACGCATTTAAAAAAAAAAAAAATGAAGCCCTAAGGCAAGCACAGCACATGCTTAGTATTCACTCAGTATACTTAAACAGGAACCCTTAGTTTATAGTAAACTGAAAGTTATTCATCTCCAAACATAAATTAAACCTGATTTTAATGTTCTGTCCAAATATTCCTTGTGATACTATATTAGTGAACATATATTTATGTACAAGGGACAGCAATATTTTCAGAAGAACTGCATGGATTTAGCCATACAAATCCAATTAATCTCAATAGAACTTGTATGGCTAAATCCCTCTGCTCAGCTTTGACATTTTAGAAGCAGTGGGGGAGGTTTTTCAAGTACTGAATATGTATTATACAAAACTCAGTTTTCTCAAAGAGAAATAAAATAACATGTAGATACATACAGATATCAACAAACAGTTATTTGATTCTGTCAAGAAAACGACATTCCTAGCAAAGCAGGCAATGATTTCCACAAAACTGTTTTACAAAAAAACCCCCTCAGTATTATCCTGCAGCCTATGAGATAAAACTAATCACATGTACATATTAGTTGGATAAATTATTCTTATTTTACCTCCAGTTTTGATCTTTCTACATCATTTGCAGTGCATCTGTCTCTCTGATATAAAATGTTAAAGAATCAATTTAATCCAGTGTTCACAGTTGGAGGATGAGTTTGGGATGCATAAAATTGATGGTTTTAAAAGATCACTTTAAAGAAGTGACTTAGACGTGCTGTATTTGCAAGAGACCTTTCTCACTTTTTGGGTTTATTTACAGTCCTAAACAAATTAAAGGGTAGGAACAAAACTACTCTCAACTGACCTCAGCAACAAAGAATGCAGCTTATTTTGATGACCTATTAGAAGATTTCTTCAGTACTAGAAAAATTTATGCATAGACACATTCATGTACACATATAATTCAGGCTGTGCAAAATCTTAATTCACCAAGTTGTTGTTTTCATGGAGCTGGAACTCTCCAAAAAATCCAAATGCAAGTTATCTTGGTGCAGAATTCTTTCTGAAACATAGACTCCAATAGTATGTCCTTCATAAATACACAAACACACACACACTACTGATTATATTTAATGCCTCCCCTATGAAGATCTTACATAAAATAAAAACACAATTCAATCAGTAGCTGAACTGGTAAAACTTACAATTCTGTATCAAAAAGGTTACTCTTAGGTGCCTTCTCTCTTCCCCTAAAGCCCTCAACAATCAGTACCAGGACTTTAGTTCATAAACCAAATACCACTAGAGATGTTTGTTTCCCATACAGTTGTTGAACAGTTAAATCCCAAGAGTCTTGCAACTGCAGAAGTAATAAA
Source organism: Formicarius rufipectus (assembly GCA_013399695.1). Taxonomy (NCBI): domain Eukaryota; kingdom Metazoa; phylum Chordata; class Aves; order Passeriformes; family Formicariidae; genus Formicarius; species Formicarius rufipectus. The sequence continues at coordinate 45,120 of VXAU01005541.1, read as the reverse complement.
AATAATGTCTCCTTTTACAGTAATTTAGGTTTTGCATTTGTCAGTACTTTTTGCATGGAAACCTTTTCTTCTAGTTCATGTATAAATCATACAGAGGCAGGGGAGACACTTTTTGTTTTTGTTAAAGAAGAAAAAAGTTACTATTTGGAAATTAGCTGGGCATTGAAAGTATTTAACAAGCCACTAAATGATTAGGACAAATTCACCCAACAAAAGCCATCATGCTGCAGTCCATTTTTCCTGTATATGTATGGGTTAGCTAGCTGCTCACAGGAAGAGTTAGTGTATGTATTAGATGAGAAGTTTTATTTAACGCACGTCGTGTTTTAAATTAATAATGACCATTCAACTACAGTATCCTCAGAAAGAGGAACAATAACCACATTTTTTGCCTGAAGAGAATGATAAACTTACTACTTTGTAAAAACCTAAAGCCATTAGAAGCAACATTTTTCTGTAATGGTGTGCTCTGAAAGTCTTATAATCTGACTTGAAACAAATTCATGAAAGCAATAGTGCATTACAAGAAGTACACATTATCAACTGAAACAGTATCTGACACAGTAGCTCCTCTGGCCAGACGCTCTCCCCAAAGCCTTCCTTGAATCTTGCTCTATACAAAAGCTGTAAATTTTGGGGTAGAGAAGTTCAGTATATTAAAAATGTGCTGTTACCTTTGAGTAGAGCAGCAACTTCTGTTGCTCATTACATACATGCCTTATACTCTACGTGCCCTCTGCTCCTCCTGCTTCCCGACTTCTCAGCCTAAGATACTACACCCGCTGTGCCTGGGTCCTGGCTAGGTCCTTACTAAATAGCAGCAAGAGGTCAAAGTAAAAACCCAACCTGTGCACCTTCTAAAGTCTCCTTAACTCTTGGCCTGAATGTGGATACCAATATGAACTTGTTCCTTTCTGGCAATTTCAGCCAGATATAGGTAAGCTAAAAAAAGGCGTTAAGAAGATAAACAAGGTCAAAGAACTGCCAGTTGTGTGATTAAGTCCATTTCCTTAGGAAACCAAGCCAGAAGATACTCAGGAAATGAGGTAACACACTGAAAAGCAAATACCGTGAATATAAGGTACGTTCTAAAGATCATCACATTCAAACATAGTGAGTAGATAGATTGGGCAGCCTTAACAGAGTTATCCTCAACAACTTCCGGCGCACTTCCCTCCTCCAGACAAATTGAAGTTTGGATGTGGAAAAATGGACAACTCAGTAACTGAACACAGACCTGTTTATCCTTTATGAGAAGTATGTTTTGTGGTGGGATTTTTTTTGTTTTCTGTTTGTCATTTCAGATATAATACATATTCTTCTTTAAAAGAAATTAGAGAAACTAGAAAACTGAAAGATGCATGAGTTTTCCATGCAGTCCTCTCTGACCAAACCTTCTTGGTGGTCTTTAATAACAGTAGTTTGCTGAAGAAATCAAGGATGAAATACAGTCAGTATCTATAAATGCATTCAGGACCATTTCTTTCACAAATAAACTGTTAGACTTTAATTCAGAAACATAATTTCCATTCAGTTGACTGATACCCTACTGTAAAATTTTTCAAAGGTTATTTTTCATCATCATTATCTAGGCTCAGGGCTTAACTTTTAGTTTCTAAATGTTTTGTTCAAGTGACAGGACTCTCAAACTCCTGCCTGAGTACACACCACAAAAAACTGTGTCTCCCTGGTTTTAGGCTGGCACATCACCAGCCAGAGCATGAGTTACAGTTCCCAGTGGCAGAATGCAGCCTATTCAAAACAGCATGATTAATTTAGCTAAAAAGAAAACCACAAGCAGAGAGAAATGGATTAAATAACAACAAAACCCTACATACATATGGTCGTATCTGAGACTTGCCTTGTTAACATTCCACTTTTTTCAGCCAGAGGGTGAAGCACTTGCTGGTGCCCGAGTGCAACTGCTGCCTCTGACACTATAACCTGAATCCTTCCCCATCCCAACACAATCCAAGGCTGAATTCAGGTATTGTTCCTCCCATTACAAAGCAAGTGAAAGAAAGCCACTGCCAGGTTCCCAGAAAGCTGGGGAAAGGCTTAACTGCATTTAACCCTTCAGGGAACGAGCCAGGGGACACCCTCTGGTGCCAGGGACCCACATGTTCTTTGTGACTATTAAAATGCTGCAATTGAGAATGACATAGAGGAGACTGGCAAGGAGTACAGAAATGGTGCTACATAATAGAAGAGTTTTATTTTCTTCAGTGCGATCAGGTGTTATAATTCTGCTATAAAGATCTATGGCAGGACTAGAGATGTATGCTATTAACAACTATTCATTTCTGGTTTTTTTCCTCCAACAAATAAATTATTTAGCTTTCCAAATTTGTTCCTTTGGTTCTGTGTAAGAGGAGAATCCAATAATGTAATGAATGGATGGGAAGGCAGCTGTGCCCAAAAATACACTACCATTTCATTTGTATGATGATTATTCACAATAAATATACACTGCTATGTTTCTTGTGCTCGGAATGGAAAGATATCAGTATATATGTAATGCTTATGGATGTCCAGCTTACCACAGCTGCAACTTCTCATTTAGATCCAACAAGGAAAAAGCTGGGACAATGAGGAAAAAATACCTCATATACTGATGGAAGTGACTGGCAAATATTATTTAACCAAGAAGTTAGACTTAATATTTGGAGCACAGCTACTGGTGACTTACACTGGGCACACCACATAGCCAACATAAGCAAAGATTCCAGTGACTCCTGTGAAATTAACACTGAAGTCAGCTACTCAGTAAAGAAGCAGTTCAGGTATCAGCTGCGTTTTTATCTCAAGTATTTAGTCTGACACCCCAAATTCAACAATGAATTAAAGAATTTCAGAAAAAGTCTATTTCAAAACATATGGATACTCAAATGTTTACACACTTTCTACAGTTTAAGACTTAGTTATGTATTTTTTATGTATTATATATTAAGTACCGGTACTTAATATCACATCCTCTTTCCTTGAACTTTTACTGTACATTCCTACAGTGATCAAACTGTCATGGCCAATCAATCAGTTACAAAGTTGGTCAGGTTAATGTCCATGTGCCATTTTATACAATGTACTGAACTATAACTACATATTTATCAATCTAAAGACACAATCAGATTTTTTTTAAGGCATTACAAAATAAGACAAATATCTGCACATCTTTTCAAGCTTGAAAGTGTCACTTCACAAATGTCTCCATTTATAAGCAGTGGACAATGTGAATATGCCTGTACTGTGTCAGTGACTGTAACTACAAAGTGCCCTCATGTTAAGGATGTGTCTTGTGTATATATATGAGTGATCAGTACCTGGAGCATAGGGATAGTTTCTGTATTTCTCCAAAACAGCCTTCATTTGTTCTAATACCATGTTAAAACAAATAAACATTTAAAAAACAAACAAACAAACAATTCAAAACCTTTCAGTAAATGAGGAATACACAGGCAAACTTGTATGCCTGTTTCAAATTCCTGCCTGTTCCTTTTAAAACACATTAGAATTTAATATAAAAAGGAACAGCTTTTCTCTTACTACCTAATGAAATCCAGTTATAAGTATTATGAAGATGACAGTGATTGACACTTACATGATGACACACTTGACACACATATCTGCCAATACTTGTTTTTTTTCCTCATTCATGCAGGTTTGATGTTTTCCTCCCCCCCAAAGAATATGGTATTTATTAGGTCAACATTTCCTAATTTAAATGTGCACAGAAAATTGCTCAACTAGCTTTTTAACATTTGGCTGTAAAATAAGAGTCAATTTTAAAAAAAAGAATCACAGTGCTGTTTGTCAGTACTTTTATTCATATGAAAATGACCTTAAGCAAGCCTATCATCTGATGCAACAGATATTCTATATGGATTGCACTTTTATAGGTAACACAGATAAGAGTATTGTTCTGCTCATGAGGCAGAGGGAGTTAAATCATGAAATATTCAGTTTTAATTAAGATTACTGTATCAAAGGCAAGGCTTAATGCAGAACTGAAGTAAGGATCAAGGTTAATGCCTATTCTAAAGCAAATTTACATAAATTATGTTTCACTAGTGTACCATGAGTCTTATTTTGTCAATTTATACCATGTGAGACCATAGAAATTAAAGATGGAAAATATCTATTAAGTCATCTTCACTCTCCTCCCTCCAATATAGAATTATTTTCCCTTCTTTCAAGTTCATATCTGAGTGTTTTGTCCACTACCATTTGCAATAGCTCAAGCAGTGGGGCATTGCATGAAAACTTCAGGGGAGACTATCACACACTCAAGCAGCTCCAAAAGAAGGGTTTTCTATGGTATTCAAAGCTAAGATTCCCCTCATCTTACTTCATTACTCCTACTTAGACCTTTTTTGAACTCCTCTAAATGAATCCTTTCTTGGCACTTGAAGCCTATAAATACCTTCAGACATTTTCATCATCCCCTGGTAGCTATTTAGCCAAATTAGTGTAGGGATCATCTCTCTTCATCTGAACATCACCGAGCACACAGATAGCTATAAGTAATAATTACATGTGTTCATTTCCTTTAATCTTTCTTCACAAGTCATTCCCTTCTAGCCTTTAATTTTTGCCACTCTTCATGCCTACATTTTCTTTTAAGTGTTACTGCTTTGCAATTATTTTCCTTTCTCTGAACAGCTTTATTTCAGGTCATATCCACTTATGCATGCTAGCTCCAATTTATCACTTTATCCTGACTTTTCACTGATGTGCATAGGTTTTTGGTTTTTTCTTTTGTTTGTTTTTTAATAAAACATCAAGCTCAAATCTCTTCTCCATTCATGTCAAACCACCACAGAAAAAAAAAAAATTACCTGTACTACAGACCAGCATCTTAGCTTGTTAAAAATATGATAAATTTAAGTGCCTAATAGATTCAAATTGTTTACATTACTCATTTTATGTTTGGCTCTTTTTCCAGGTTTTAGGCACAATCTATTTGACCAACCAGTCTGAAACACCTTTGGTTTAGAGTACAGACAATTAAGCTTTTTTCTTTGTTTATGTAGATACTAAAAAATACAAATGCAATTTCACTCACAAGAAAATTAAATGAGGACTTCAAACATTATTTTTTAACCTCTACCATACTGATGACTCCCTATCATATTTGCTACCTTTCTTCCTCATCACAGCTACACACCGAGTTATCCCCCGTGCCTGAACACAACGTAAAGTTACAAAAGCTTCACCTGAATCAGATGGAGATGGTTTTGCTCTCATTATGAATCACTGTTAGAGTAGGTGTTGATCTAACCACGGAAGTGATAAAAATAGCTTTCTTCACTGCTAAGGAGATACTGTCATGCTAAGTCTCCACCTGTACCTTTTCATTTCTCCCAGTCATTAAGAGGTGACCTGGTTCTGGTCACAGATGCATGGAAATCCAGTGGTCAAACGCATTTCAAGGGTTAGTCCCACAAAATGTCTACTATAAAAGGCTAAAACCAGTGAGGTTTCAAAGCTTTACCTAGAAGAGAAGGAAAAAGGCAGGTCAAAGACATGCTGACCAGTAGACCAGCCTACTATGCAATAGCTCCAGTCAGTCAGTCCCCATGTGCTCCCAGTTAGCCACCCTTCCCCCTTCACTACTACTAGAAGACCACTGCTTTTTATGACAGAAGTTGTTAATTTAAACAAAAAGCTCATTTGTAAGAGCTGAGCGCCAGGGTGAATTTAAATGGCGAGTCACTATTAACTAATAGGCAGTCAGCTCAAAACAAATGGTAGATTTTTCAGGATATAATTAAAAAAGGAATACAGAGATTTTGTGCTATTGATGCCTCTGCTATACCTGCTCAGTGAATCAGAACAGATTACTTCAGACTCCAAGTCTTCTAGACTGTCAGTCTAGCATCTTTCACAAGCACTACAGCACCACAAATTATTAAAAAGCTTTTCCCTACACCATCAGTGTCATACATCCATTAGAGGCCATTCCACACTAGAAAATATCTGTTGCAAAAAGTCTTCCTAGGCCATATGCTAGTAATAAATAAAAAAGTCTGGAAAAGATAATTTTATAACAACAGTCTTCAGTTTTCTTCTCATGTCTGCATGGTAATCTCTTAAGTCAATCTGTTTACTCTCTGTATCTACTACAGCAAATTTTTTATGTATACGTTCATTAGTTCATCTTTTGACATTCACTTTCATATTTCTTGCTTAGATACCTAGAACACAGAACACCCTCTTACTGATTTTATGTAGGTCACAGACGGTCAACAACATATCCAGCACTCTTCAATTAAGAACTACACCAACCTGGGTCTTCATCTTCCCTGCATATCCCCTTCAATAATTATCCCAGTCATCACCTCTCTGATTTTTTTAAACTCACCACTAACTAGATTCTGAATTCAGAACTTTACAAAAGACACAGATGTTCAGCCTGCGTATTCTACTACTCATATTGGAATATTTTAATATGTTCACAATAGGATGACGAATCTCCCACTCTTCATTTGTATTCTATTTCAAGAAACATCTATGGAAGGTGAGCTGGCAGAGAAAAGTATCTAAAAACACACTCACTGAAAGATACCTCTCAGTGTTCTATGTGAATTGCTATGGAGACTCAGCATTAAGTCCTGTTAGAAAGGCAATGTACAATCGCATTCATAAATAATTATCAGTTAGAAAACAAGAAAATGATTTGAAGAGAATTTGAAAATACAGGATTTTTGAAACACATTTTTGTTTATTTCCTTGGGGTTTTGTGTTGGGGTTTTATTTCTTTTGTTTTTAAAGACCTTTCTCTACATAGATAACATCAGAGTAATGGATGTTCACCTGAATGAAGTTAAAATTACACCATTACATGCTAGTGAAACACACAGAGCAGCATCTGCTTGTCCAAATTAGATCTGCCTTCAAATATTTAAATTTTGGGTTCAATTAAGCTCAGATCAAAAACACAGACAATCTCAGTAATATTTTCAATTTTTAACTCTAAAATACTTCCTGAAATTTAAATAACTGAGCAGCCTTTTATATTTATGGTAAATCTTCTATTAACTCCACTTGAAGAGGTCATACCTTGCATCTTCATATTTCATATTTCAAAAAAACAAGGTAGAAGATCCTACCCTTCTTGCCATATTTGGCCTTCTCACATGGAGAAACATCACATTCAGAGCATTTTCCCCAAGACACTGTTTTGTAGCTGCTGTTACTGAAATACAGTTCAAAGCTGTAGGGTTCATGCCGAAATTCTAGGGATGAAAAATGACATCATCAACACCACAGAGTTGTGCAAAGTAAGTTTCCATCAGAAAAACCTTGTCACTGAAGTGACAGCGTTTGAGGAATAAGTCAAAACCAGTGCAGCAAAAAGGAATGGGAAGGGCAACACCAACTTGCTGGCCATGCAATGCAGCCCTGGGCATGCTCATCCCCCTAAGTACACAATGCAGCATAACTGGACAATTTAATCTGCAGGATGAATGAGAAGGTGTACAAATCAGTCATTGGCCCCAGTCTGCAAACATTTTGACAAGGAATATGACATCCAAGCAGGGATATTTTATGCTGGGTTTTTCTGTGAGAAAACACGTTTCAGTCCTTCAGGACAGAGTAACTTTAGATAGCTATAATGTAAATATTTGCATCTGAGGCCGTCCTGATTTCATTTCTAAAGGATGGAGCAAAATCAGTACATGATGACATGGTTCATTGTAACCTACCACAGATTCTAAACCTTTCTGCTCACCGAGCGGGTTTAGATGCTCATGTCTACATCAGGTGCATGTCTATTTCTCTCCATTAAGTAGAAAAGCATGCCAAGTGACTGCCTCACATGTACTGTTACTGTGCAGACATATATAGGAGAACCAGTGTCATCTAAAATAATCACATTATTTTTACTGTCATGCAGCCTCCTTCACCTCATGTAAGAAATGAAATCATAGAGTGGTAAGGACAGAAACATTTTGCAGCACTTAATGCACTTTCAGATGGACCATTTTCAGACATAATCATCAACATCACCACCACAGCTCTTCCAAGTTTGAGCTACTGCAGGATTTGTTTCAGTTTATTTTAAATGAACAATATTTGCAACATATACTAAAAAAAAAATAAACTTTTTGTGAGATTTTCTCATACCCTGCTATCAATTTTCCACATTCTTCCCCCAGATAATTTCCAAGTTTTCATTTCTATAGATGGAAAAGAGAGATTATGTAAATTCTCAACTATTCCTAATATACCAAGAGGCTTTCTTTTGTCAAGAAGCATCATATTTTGAAACCCACTCTTTCAAAATTAACTGTAATGCAGCTGCTTCTTTTGTCCAAGATACTGTGGCAAGCCCCACTACCCGCAATCAAATGAACACAGCAAGCAGCAGAGGGTCTTTGGGGGAGGAGGCGTGTCAAGTAAAAAGTCAGTAGCTAGAACTGACTGCAGCTGGCAGGGCAGAAACAGTACAAGCATTCACCAAAGTGATCCAACATATTCTTTAATGTACCATTTTACTACCTTATGTTCTAACATTGTTCTTGTGCACAGTCCCAGTACTTTTCAACATCATAAAAAAATGGAAGGAGTCCCTGGTACAGATACAATACTACCAATTTATCACACAGAATACAGCAAAATCATTCGTATCACAGTGACAGGTGGGATAGAAGTACCTAACGAGAACATAATCTAGGTAGGGAGATCTAAGACCACATTAGACAGGGAGAGGAGAACAAGGGATCACATGAGCACCAGTCCAAGGAGCATATCAATAAAAAGAATATAACATTATAGTCAACACTTTAACCAGTGATTCTGAACCATCTTACTTGCTATTACTGAAACTAAAATTGCATTCATTACTGTTATGTGCAGACAAGTAAAAGATATATTAAGCAAGTGAAGGCTTGTCAAATTAATATCTTAACAGGATATCTGTATCCTTACAATTCTGCTGAAGTCAACACTGAGGAACAAGTAAAGCTATTTAGGCTGAAAGACAAAGACAGCAAAAAGTACAGCAGGTAACATTTGCCTTCAGTTGTCTTAAAAGGTGGAATTAGACATTAGTTCTAGCCACCAGGAAAGTGAAGGAACGGGGCATTCCATGTAACTATTTAACCATAAGAGTTAGCTCTACTTTTGAAATTTTATTTCAATTAACCAGGTTTTATTAAAAAAAAAAAGAAGAGATAATAAAGAGATAGTTCTTTGCACCAAACAGGTTGCAATCCAAGGGGTGAGAGAAACCAGCCAAATTATAAGAAAGGTAAAATTTATGCCACCTGGGGGCTCAAAAGGTTTTTTAATCTTTAGTCATATATTTCTAGTCATACCACCTTAAATCAAGAGATTTGCAAGAGAACTAATGAACTGTACTCTCATTCCAATTTACCTGACCTCAGTTTTTTTCTGAATAGCTGGTGATTCTGGAATAGATTTTGTGCACACACTAAATGGTTAAAGCAAAGTGATTAAAAACCTTATCATATACAGGCTGTTTTTAGATATATATGTTATCAAGAGAGGTTGTGCAGTACTTGCTTAATTTATCTTTACTGTTGTAACAGATGAACCAGATGTACTATTATGTTCTTTGTTCTTCCCTAAAGAGGGGATGAGCCGATTATTTATCTCCAAACAATAGGAGTTCATGTACCACAGTGCAGAATTTTTTTTTTAATCAGGGAGGCAATCACTAACAAGCTTCAGCTGCAACTGCTTGATGTAAACACAGTGTGAATTTGTTCCTGGAGTATTAAAGGATGTTCCTTCATTAAGTACATGAAACCAATTTCTAAGTAAGTGTGTAAAGAAAGGGAAGGAAAGGACAGAGTTCGGAGGGAGGAAAACTCTGTTTTGTCTTTCATGTATTCATATTTACTGCTTTCATACACTAACACATTTTCATAGATAAGTTAAAACTTGAAGCTTCAAATACTGTTTACAAATAATGCCCTGAGAGAACAGAAATTAAAGAAACTGCTGGTTGATAGAACACATTCCCTATGTTACATAGCATGCAATCTGAGACACATGAAAGGCAAAGGAACATATTATGTTCACAGGGCCACAAGAATAGTTTGCGAAAGTTATTAAAAAATTTGCAGAGTATGCAAAACTCTTCATCACTACGTAGCAAATTTACATACCTACATCACAATTTTTATTTAAATATATATTGAAAAGTACAAATTTATTCTAAATCAATTTTACAATGCCTTAAAAAGAACTACTTATTGGTCAATAAATTCTTAGGGACATGTCACACAAAAAACAAAGATCAAGAAGCAAGAAAGTTTTGAAATGAGTAAATTTTTCTAAATAAAACACATAACAAATTTAGGAATTTCCTTTATCTTCCTGATAATCTACCTCAAGTCCTCACTCCTTCTCTCTCAATAGCCTTTCTTTGTAATAACCAACATTTCTTCCACGTTCAGTAATTCACAACAGTTTCTCTTCTTAAATAGACTGTTTTAAAGACAGAGATCAAGTGCTATGCTAGGAACTATTACCAGATCTTCAAAGAAATAAGGTACATTTTCCACTTGAAATTACTCTACAGAAAGAATTCAAATGGAACAGAATAGAATTTGATTAAGAAAACCTCCCAAGAGACTGTAAAGCTGTATTAACAGTGTACCCCCAAAAATGAAAAGATAATCAAACTAGGTCAAACAACATAACATAGCTGAACTATTATTAAGTTTTTCTAAAAGGTCTTTTATCTATCAACTAAAATTAGCAGGAATGAAGCATATTAGTCTCTTCACAATTTTAATTAGTAAGTACTACTCAAACTAAGAATACCTTTATTTTTATTCACAGTCATGCTGAGACCTAAAAAAATAGAGTCATCTATTTGGTTAAAAGTAATGTTTTCTCCTTTCCTTTTGCTTAACAGCAGGCTCTCTCAAGCTGCCATAGTCAGTGCTAAAGTGCTAACTATGTCACCATGCTGTGCATCACATTAAGTTTCCATTTCAGCTCATGAATTTCTGCCAGATTAGCCCAGTAACCAATAACAGAAAATGAGAAAATAGTTATTTATTACCTCTTATCACCATCTTCCCAAACCTACCAATAATCAAGAGTACTGATCAATAGATTACCATGCTTTCTCATCAATAAGCAGATCAAGGAAAATAAAGTGTGTTGGATGCATAATACACCTATAAAGGGATACAGGATCAAAAACAACAGTAAAACTATATTTAAAAAATGCAGCTAAAAATTGCCAGCCACTAAGAAGAGTGTTCTACCAATTTAAAAACATCCTCTGTGGGCCACCATGAAGTCATGGAATCAAAATATCGTAGTATAAACCCACCTGGAAAATAAACATGCAGGGGATATACCAGTTATATATCAATGCTGTGTAAGATACTATAGGATATTATAGATGACTAAGATATATTCTGTACAGGCAAGACACACTGTCTGTATGTATCACTCACATTGAAAGAGGAAGGGAAGTTTCTTTAGACCAGTAGGACAAGTGAGGTAAGCCAAGAGCCTGTGATTTGTGTTTGATCATTCCTGTTACCAGGAAGATAGGAAGTAAAGATCTTCTGACCAACTAGATAGAGAGGTGGCCAGGATGGATTAAGCTGTGCCATTTTATGTACTTTCCTCTGAAGCAAGAGGACAGTAAAACACAGTCATCTGCAGATTAACTGACAGATCAGGAGAGGTTGATGACATCCTCTCTTGTAATTGAAGTCTGGAACTCCAGAATTCATAAAAATAGGGAAATACTTAAGAATGTAGAAGTTGTGTGTTTCAGAGTTTACTGTGTATGTAGATATTTTTTAAAATTTTGTTTCTGGGATATAAACAAATACAAATCATCTCACTTCTGAATATTTGTTACTTAATAATTCCACCTTTCAAATACATATAAAATAATTATTCAAACAGATCGACATCTTTGTACTCAACTATTCAAATCTACCTAACTTCAAGGTACTGAATAGCTATACCACCTAATGGGAGTATAAAATAAAGACACTCTCCAAAATCAGATGCATAATACACTGGAATTATGTCTTGAATCAGCCTGCAATATTATCTATGAGATAAATTGTTTTAAACATTCACCAGAAAACAAGAAGTCTCACTGCAATATAAACTTTAGTCATGAAGTTGTAAATGCTGAGCTCAAATGAGAACAGGGTGGAAATACATTCTGCTGAAGAGTCACCTCCCACACTTATGTAGGTACTGTCTGCTACAAAATTGTCAATTATTTCAGGTAAAATTTTAGCACTGACTCTATCCATTTATCCAGAAAAAGGACAAGCACAACACTTAGGAACTTTCACAGTAAACAGGAAGCAAAGAAAAGTGGTTTCAGAGAAGGAAAAACAGAATCAGCAGGAACTTTCACTTTTCCAGCATTTCACTTCCCTTCAAAAAAAATTAACAAAAAAGTGAATCTACTTATGGACATAAAACCAGTACAAGAGCATGCCTTCTATTTCTCACATACTGCAAAAAATAAAAATGGTCCCCACTTTAGTTCTGCTTCATAATAAGGCCTTTTAAGGAGTAAGTGTAGCAAAGCACACATTTTAAAGTTGACTTTTTCCTGTGGAAATTCACCTACCTGCTCACTTTTATACTGGGGAGTATTCTACTAGTGTTAATAGAATGTTAATAACAGTGTTAGTGGCTCTAGCCAAGCAAGATGAAAACGTTCCTACAAGCAGTCCCCGTAACAGCAAGGAAAACTGGAACACAGTACAGCTGATCCAGCAAAACTGAATGACTCTTCTTCTGTCAAGAGTTGTCAAATGTGGAATGAAAAACTTAGTATTTTCAAACATTAACACAATTTGAGCTTGTAGAAGCAATTAGAGTGTTTTCAATTTGGGAGAAAACTGTTAAGTTGACAGTATTCAAAGGATCAAATCACAGAATTATAGAATCAAAGAATCAAATTCCCCTTTATGAAATTGCTACATCAAGGGAATCTAACATAATGCACTAAGAGTTAGAACTACAATCAGTATGCGGGCATCTGGTGTACAGAAAGGCTACAATGATACAAGATATAACACAAATCAAATAAGTAATAGCAAAATCAGACATCTTTCCAATGTTTCAATCAGAATTTTGCCATACTTTACAATTTACAAAAAAGGGGCAATTTAAATATCAAATTAGCATCTGAAAAAGCAGGATATAAACAACAGGGACAAAGACCTTGCAGGTAAATTGCCACATACTGTTTCAGTTTGTATACAGAATATAGTAGATATTCCTTACTCTGTTCATTGTAAGGCAGACAAGAAAACAAGACAAAAAGAAAACAAACCTGTCAGATTTTTACACTCCAAGAAAGGGTCTTCTTCCTCCCTCCCCCGCTTTAATTAAAGGAAATTGCATTCCTCTGGCTCCCTCCAGCTGGAAGCATGTTATGTACATCAGTGTGTTTGTGTATTTCTAATAGACTTGCATCACATTGGCACTTACCACACTACTCTAAATCTCATATCCCCAGATTTAGTCTAACTGCAGATAAGAAGCTCTTGCTCTACAGTAAACAATCTGCAATGTTATTTATGCCAGATTGGAAAAAATTCAGTTTGTTAATCTTCATTCTCTATTTTTACACATTGATAACTACATTAGTTTTACGAATTTATGGTACTCTTAGGAAAATTCTAATGCTTTTCTCAGATCCTGTATCAAAGAGATAAGAAATGCCTAACACATGAAATATAGACTATGATGTGCAAGGTAACTGATATGTCTCCATATACTCATAAACAGCCTTTGTAGAAATCTCTGCTTTCAAATGCACTATAGTCAGAAGTGAATTCTAACCATACAACTATCAGAAAATATTTGCCAAATGTAACAGGTAACATCAAAACCAAACCAGGGATGACCCAACTTCAGTGCATAAGAATAAAAACGGAAACAGAGCTGAAGCTACTTATTAGTTATATATTTGGTAATTTCCAGCTATTAGCTGACAAGTTATCAAATCTCTCTGCAGAGATGTCTTTCCAAACACTTAGGGATGTATTAACAAGAATAAAAAATGCAAAAGCATGCAAGACAAAGGGTTTCATTCCACTTTACCTTAGATAACATCATAGCTCAAAACTACAAGTAGATCTAATCAATTTGCTTTATGAAAAGCATATTTCACAAGGAAGCAGAAGCAAGATAAAAAGATCTAGAAAATGAAAAACGGTCAGGAGAAGTTAATTGATTTGAAGAAGCAGTTACTATTCTGGTAGAGGAAAAAGTACCAGTTAATTTTAGCTTGTAAACCATAACATCTACTTGCTTAGTGGCTGTGTTATGAAATTAACAGCCCTTGTCCCCTTCAATGCAAAATGAGCTCATTTAAATTAATCTTGTGCTGATAATTCTTGCCCAATGCTTTATGAATAAATTCACTTGTGTCCTATACTAAGGTACATTCTTATAAAGAGAATAATGTTGTATTTCTGTCTTTGTATTTTCTGTGGGAAGCCTAAAATAAAACACTACTGCTCTACAAACCAGAACTGATTGGACTCTCACAATCTTTGCAGAATGCACTTGCAGGAGGCGTTATAGTCTCTTTGTATCCCTCCATTCTGTAGTAATTGCACTTGGACACAATGCACATTTCCTATCTGAACAGTGAGTCCATGTGGGCACACAAATAATACTCCTGGTTGTTCTATAAACCTGAAAAAAGCCTCAACTGCTGTACTAAAATAAGGAAACTTATTTGTTGTTGTAGGATGCAGACCACATGCCCTATAGTTGCATTGTTTGGAGCACCGTGTGAAAGTACATTTGCATCTTTTCATCATTTTCACATTTTATTTTTCAAAATGCTTCAGCCACATTCTCAACCCAATCATATATCCAACCAGACCACCAGCTGTGTGAGTTCTGTCCAGTTGTGACAGCAGCATCATATTCAATATGTTAAATTATTACACAAAAATGCATGTGAAGAAAAATATTTAAAGATCTACCCTCTGAAATGGTTGGAGAAATCAACAGTGATCTGTTATCTCTTGGATTAAAAAATCAAGAAAATAAATACAAATGCAGTGACACATTACACTAACACAATGTGTTAAAAATCAGTATCATGACAAATTAGAACTATTGAAAAAAATCAGTGAGTGTTCTGGAGAAAAATGAGCACTAAAAACTTCTCAAGTGAATGCAGACATTCATGTATGTACAGAAATCAACAGGCTAAAATTAAAAACCTGGACATTATGTTAATTTCCTCTCAAATAATCCTCACTGGATGTGTGAAAAGTTCANTTTTATTTATTAAAAATGAAGCATTACCAATAAGCCCTAGCATTAAAAGGAAAAATGAAACTTTGCTGCTAATTAGCATAAAAGTTTCACTTTTGAATAGCGAATAACCAAAATTTTCATGTGAATAGAAATTATGCAGTGAAACAAGAAGCAATAAGATATAGCACAAAAT
>VXAU01005541.1:0-29570 GCA_013399695.1 Formicarius rufipectus | reverse complement strand
GATTAAAAAATCAAGAAAATAAATACAAATGCAGTGACACATTACACTAACACAATGTGTTAAAAATCAGTATCATGACAAATTAGAACTATTGAAAAAAATCAGTGAGTGTTCTGGAGAAAAATGAGCACTAAAAACTTCTCAAGTGAATGCAGACATTCATGTATGTACAGAAATCAACAGGCTAAAATTAAAAACCTGGACATTATGTTAATTTCCTCTCAAATAATCCTCACTGGATGTGTGAAAAGTTCATTTTAAAAGAACAAAAAGCCAAGAGAAATTTCAACTTTTAAGTGGTAACTGAAACAATTTTCATTTGCAGAAGTGGAAACTTGCTTTCCTCCCGTCAGTGTTACTCTCCCATTAGGCAGAAAAACAAAAATGAATTAGACCAATTTTTTCTCATGTAACCCAATTACAGCAAGAAGTTACAGAAGGAAAAAACTTTGGTCTTGTATTAGTTGCAAAGATCATGCTTCTAAAAGAAATACATCAACTTTTTGCTTGGAAAAAAATATNGAATTAATACATATTTGGTTCATGTAGAGCCTTTCAGTTCACAAATTAAAGAGCACATAAAATTAATCTTGAATCAGTTAAGAAGCCAAATATTTGACTTAAAACATTTTAAACTTCTGTATAATTCTAGAATCATTTCCATGCTGTACACACAAACAAGAAAATAAAATCTTGTGTTATCTAACAGTAAAATGTATCAATACTAAGGATAACCCAGCTGCTAAATATTTACTTTGTTTGCAAAATGTATTTAAGAATAACTCATGGCAAAAATCAATGCAATATAAATTGTTTTAAACTACTCAAGAAAAAAGTGCAATTAAATATTATGCCTAGCTTACGCTACTTTCAAAACGTATTTTAAATTCCATTCTATTTTATATTACTTTACATTAGCCATTTCAATATTTTTAATTAAAATTTAATGCAGAATTGCTCTATAATTACAAATACTTCATAAATTATTTCAAAATTCTTATTTTTGAATAAGCGTATTTAATTTCAACTTCTTTGCCCTCAAAGAGTTAAGGTTAATACAACCTTTTTATATCTTTATAGCTTAATCTACAGATACCAGAAAAATAAAGAATTACAGCTATTCTTTGGAAACATTGCCATCTAGTGCACACTCTAAATTAGAACGAAGCATTTCTTTGAACTTTTTCATTCAGTAATGTAGTCTAAGGGGGAGCTACACTCTATGTACAAACTATGTCTTTGGTACCACTTAAGTGGGTATTGGAATAAAGGCATATGCTCTGTTACCTGGAATGCATGTTAAATATGTAGACATACTAATTTTAAAAATACACCATAAAATTCTGTTATCTAATATGTTCACATCTAATGAATACCAAGATACCTCTGGATAGCCAAAACCAAGAGAATACACAGATGAAATCCTACACACAAACACATGTTCTTGAAAATTTACGTGAACAGAGACAATAAATTCAAATATTCCTTGGTTAAATTTGATACCTAATAATGAAAGGTAGAAAATATTTCAGTAAGTAAAAGCTACTTACAACTGGAAAACAGGAAGAAATTGAGAATTTTTAAGGTGAAAATGAAATATCTAAGAATCCAGTTTACAGCAGGAAACTATCTTTACATATACAGAATAGCTCAATATGCACTTGATGAACTTCAAGCTCTAAAGTAAAGTAGTTAGTTACTTAATTCCATTCAGTTCTATAGTTATGCTGCCATCTAGTGAAATAGGATAGTCACTCCTCTCTGTAAGACCCAGTCCAAATGAAAACCATTAGATGCATCTACCATAGCAAATATCTTTCACCTGTAAAAACCTTAGTCCCTCTGTTCCTTCCTCACCACTACATTTTTGTAACATGTGACTAATTAGGTGACTAATTTTGGCTATTGGACAGTGAAAATTTATGTGCTTAACTTGAAATGCAAACAGGCTTACGGACTTCAATGAGGAACCAAGGAATTAATCAGCATAGATTACAGTCCAGGATCAGGAAAAATTAGCTATTAGCAGATTTCAGACCATTACACAGATAAAAGTACTAAATTCACAGTTAGTAATATAGATAAATAGTACTCTGAGTCTTCAATTTGAATTACGTGGTTGTTTTCTCATTACATTTAATTAAAATTACTTACGAAAAACATGTGAAACCTTTTTGTGAATTCCAGACACTAAAAAGCAAATAAAGTAAGTACACACTCACCTGGGAAAATATATTTGCAGTGGGAGCAACTCTGTTGTCCACAATACTATATAATATTGCTAACAATCTGTCCAGGGGAAATGGCTTTGGCCCAAGAAGGTGATTGCTGGTCTGCAACAGAAACAAAACTTTTCAATCCAATGCATCTTTTGTGGAGCACTCACATCTTTCTGGTCTCTGGGGAGGCACTACAATTCACAACAGTCTTTTATACAGCCTACCTACACATTATGGAAAACACTGAATACATGCTTATTGATTAAGAAAAGATACAAAGATCTATGTAACATGGCAAGTGTTCAAATTGCACAATAAATAGGAACATTTTGGAGCTACTTTTGTCAAGTTTCCTGTCACTAGATTTATACCTTTTACTTGTTCTATTAAATAACCGTGCCCAGTCTAAGGATTAAAGAGGATGTTTTATAGCATCCATAGAATCAAAGAATGGCTTGCATTACCAGGGAGCTTGAATATTCCTTCCAAAGAAGGGGTACAAAACTGGAGAGTAATCCAGATGCAGCCCAAAGAGTGCTGAGCATAAGACTCAGAGGGCATCTGCCTCCCACGGGTTGAGCTGGCTAGAAAGCTGGCTATGAAGAGTTCAGATGGCTGAGCCCAAGGTCAGCAGCTTTGCTGTGAAGAGCTGCTGTATAATGAGGTACTGGCCAGCTACGGATAAACTTATCAGAACACAGCATATTTACTCAATTTTTTAATTTACAGAGCTCTTTTTCACCCTACATCCCTCACACCTCAGCTGACACTGACAGACATTTTAGGCATTACAGATTATTGTAGGTAGTAACATTGCATTCACTTGAATTCAAAGAAATAGAAGCTCTTGAATTTTTCAGTGTTGAGCTTTCTTAAAGTAACCAGTTCTACAAAAAGGAGAAATACAGTTCATAAGAAAGAACTGCATAGCATTACAACTCAGGCAGCATAGTTAGGACTACAGAGATTTATGACCAATACTATCAAAAGTTCTTACAAGGGAAATACTTGTTTCCTTTTAAGTGTGTATTTAATTCTCTCTACATTGTAATCCACTTGCCTTTTTTGTACAGTACATTGATTTATTCTTACTATAAGAGCAACCAAGATTAAAGAGGATTTTCAAGAGAAAGTTTGTTTCAAAATGCTTCTGGGAAGGAAGATCTCAAATACACCACCAGCACCTCTGTGGCATTAGTCATCAGTAAAACACAGCCACTCATTTCTTCAGCAAAACCAAAAGGTATTTCCAACATATGTTTTAACTTTTCAAATCCAGGAGGTGTCCCCAAAGCTACCTCTTGGCTGACAAAGCAAGCAGTGTGAAAAAACATGGAAAACGTAGTCAAAACTTCAGCATGGCATCCTCAGTCAGAATGGAGACATGGTGTAAGTTATAAACTGTACAATTGCCTGCCCTCCTGCTTTTAAACATGTCAATTCTGTGAAGCATATTCTTTATTATCAACAGAAAAAGTCAGAGTAATTAAAATGGGTGCACTCCAAGCAGCTATAAAATGCAATTAGAATTCAGTAATCTCTGAAGCTCTGTTTAGTGTACACAGTCACTTCAGAGATTTCTTGCTCTCAATGCTATCAACGCTGTTTAGATAGAATACTGTTTGCAATTTTCACATTTTCTAAGAGAAATGCTTTCCTGTAGAAAAAAAAGTCAAGAGTTAACTGTAAAAGAGTTTAACTTCTAGAAGAAGCACTTTTTATTTCTTTGACAGAAATAAATTCTTGGAAGAACAAGAATTATTTAGAAATTCCTTCATACCTAACATGATAAAGGCTAACAATATTACAAATCTTCTGCAAGGACAGAAGGCAGAATGCTACATAGATTAGTACTTATAAAAATGCAAACGACCCAACATCCTCTGTTAAAACAAGGACACCTTCCACAGTCAGAAAACTCGGTCAAGAACTTTTATGGCCATCAAATTAACTCCATCATCTTTCAACCTCAGTAGTAGACTCACTGTTCAAAGAAGACCCTTCCCCAGTTGCCACTACCTGTGCTCATGGTTTTTATCCATGCGGCTTACGTTTACACTCCTTACCTGGCACCATCCCACAACTGCAAGTCATGTATTCACATTCCAAAATTTCATGAACAAGAATGAGAACTGCAAGTAATCTTTAAAGAGTCAAAGTTTAACCCAAACCAAACTATCTGCACAAAAGGGAGAAACTCCTTAACTCAGATGGCTGAATTTTTAACCTTTTTAGCATCTACTTAACGACAGAACTATACCTCTCCTCATTTTTTAGCAAAAAACATTTCCAAACTTCCCTGGTTGCTATACAAACAAAATATATTCACCCGTAAGCTAGAAATTCTGATACAAAACAAATATTAGACTGAAATTGAAGTCTATATACAAGATAAACTAGTTTCCAATAAAAAAAAAAAAGCAACACATTTGATCTTCTGATGGATTGACATCTGAAAAAGTACATTCCTGCAAAAACAGCTTCACCAGGAAGATGTCTCACTCATCACTAAACTGGAAAAAGATCACTCCAGGGCAACCATGCAAAGAAACCCAACAAATTCTGCTGTTATCAGCAACAGGGCAATCAACAGAATTATAAAGCCAATTTCTTCCCCTCATTCACAAGATTCACTTTTTCTAATTAGAACAACCTCATGACCTCAGGACTGAACAGTTAAGAATCATGAAAGAGTTTTAGTCTTGCTGCACCTGAACTTTTAAGGAAGGATTTATTTCATCCAACGTTAGCTTCCTGCCAATAAGGTAGGTACAGCCAAACTAGTTTCCTAAGTTCCCATTACAGGCAGTAGGAATCTAATCAATACAATTTGTGGTGCAATTCATTTGACTGAAATGAAGAAAACCTACTTTAGCATGAGCCAAACCACACCCTACACTCCAACAGCTGCATCAACTGGCTGTGCACTGGCTATAAAAAGACACTAGTTTAGAAGCAGGCACTCACTGGGGTCAGGTGAGTCTGATCTGTAAATCAGTCTTTAGACAAGCTCCTCTAGAGGAGGAAAGGAATACTCATATAAACTGCCACACCAACTGAAGCAAATGAGTCTTTATTTATAACACTACATATGTAATTCTTTATCCCTATATTTCAGTTTCCCTCACTATAGAATTCTTTCCATAAAAATTCTTTAAAGAACACAGAATTCTTTTTCAAGAGAAATTCTGAAATTTGGCTCCTCCACCTATGATGTCCTTTGACAAGCTTTATTTATACACACTTTGTTATACATAAAAATGTGGCTTTAGGAAATGATTTTATGCCACAGTTTCAATAAAACAAAAATGTGTGTAACTCACAGAAATTTGTATCATATAAAACAAATGCACCAATAATTCTTATTTATGCAATTCTTCTGTTTCTACAGTAATCAATGACACAAAAGGACATACAGAACCAAGCGTACAGTAAAAAGAAAATACTTGCTGTCAAACTCAGCTTAGAAAGATAAAATACATACCTTCTCATGTTTCTTCAAAAAGTTGGTCTTTCTAATTTTCCCATGATGCTGCAAACAACAAGAGCAAAGACGGAATCAAAACAGTCAACAAAGAATATATATGCTACAAATGGTAGTATTTTACTCTAGGTCTACTTTTTTAATACACCCCAAGTATTTGTCTCTGATGTTACTACTAATTGTTCTTATTATAAAGCCCTAAAATTACACTTGCCTTACTTCTTGCTTCATCATGTCCCAAGCGGTGCAAAACACAACATGCTTATAATTTTTGGTGACATGCACAAGTCTTTTTTTCTTATCTAATTAGGGACTGATGAGAAGAGGCAGTAAAAATTTGTTTTTAATACTACTTCACACCGCCATCTTTCTCATATCCTCAATCATCTAATGAAAAGACAGATATTCTTTCCAGAAAAGTTTAAATGATGGCTAGTTCATTTTTAAAATGTATTCATGCATAAAATCCATCTGAATCTTCACCTTTTATTGACCCCATTTTAGAATTTGGATGGTGTACAAGTTGGTAGAATGACAACCAGGAATTTAATCAATACAATACAAAGATAGTTCAAGGTGCATGAGTTAAATGACAAAAGGAAGGAAAGGAGAGGATGGGATGGGGGGTGGGTATTGGAGAGAGGAACAGCATTTAAAAAGGCACAGCTTTTTAAGCAGTCTTAAGGAAGAAAGGACTATCCAAAGAAACAATCAAGTGCTCCAGGATCTCAACTGAAAATGTCAGGGCAAGACAAGGACAGAAATACAGTAAACCAGATATTACAAATGAATGGGCTAAAAAAAGAAATAAAAAAGACCAAGAGAGACATGAGGGATGACAAGTGTAAGTGATGTAAAATTAGTGAAGTAGTACAATATTCTTTAAACACGGTTAATTCTTTTTCAAAATACCACCTGATGAGTTTTTCCACAGCCCTGAGAAGTATACCTTAAAAGCACGCTCAATGAATCAGGGAAAAAAACAAAACAAACCACACTCAAATAACAGAATATTTTTTTCATTATAATGTTCAAGATCTTGTACTTAGTATTGGCGGTACTCAATACTCAGTCATGTCAAAATTATCTCAGTAAATGTGGTTCCTCTTGACTGACTTCTGAAGAGCTTAGTATTAGACAGGGCCTCATTTCCCTTACACAATTTGTCAGATTAAAAAAAAGTTCGTTTAGTTAATACAGATCACACATGCTTTGAGACAGCAAATTAATCTTTTTATCATACATTTGAAAAGAAGACTGCAGTGATAACCATGACCTTGCACAGGGTAAAGTGATCAGGCTCAAGGTTACACAGCAGGCTTCGGATGGATCACAACAAACTGCATTCATGCATTTTAAAGGTTATACTTGGATCTCCACATGGTATATTTACGTTATACCAAGTGTGTTTCAAAGCAAGCAAGCAGGTGCTCTATGTCTATGCAAGCACAAAGAAACATTAAATTCGGAGCTAATTCTCAATTAGCTTTCAATGCTCTTTTTTATTAACGACTTCACATATACATATTGCTATTCTTTCTTGTTTTAAAGACAACCTTCCAAACCAGCTTTGCATTTTCCTCTCAGTCTACTGCAAAGCTCAAATTTTCACGTAACTAACAGCAGTGGTGCCAATTATCACTTCCCTGCTTTGCTGGGCTGTTAGCATTCCAGGCTGCCATAGACTGTGACTTTATTTTTAGCTGTAGTACAGCCAGCTCTTTTTGTTTGCATCCCTTTTGCTGTCTACTAATCCTTAGTTAAATCACTCCAGAAGATACTTTTCTGTAATCTGCTCCGAATCTCATTACAAACCTGATAAAACCTGTATTTTATTTTCACCGCTCACATGATGCATAAAAATACACAGCTTGAAACCCCAACCAGACGTGCTGATTTTGTTGGGCTTAAAGATGCAGGCATTTCTGAAATTCAACTTCAGACCTGCTGAGGGGCTAACTGCTACCAGACGACACACATAACAAAAAAAGTTAACTTGTGCTTCACCAATTCTTGGGAAAAATACCTACTAGCACTGATCAAAATACCTTGAAGGCACTTGCTTCAAAAATCTTAAAAATTCATGTTTATTGTACAAAAGTTTATTTGAGTTCATGTGCAAAACTAGAAATTAACTCAGAGACACTAAAAAAGGAGAATGGGAAAAAAAAAAAAAAACATCAAACTGAGATAGATGTTAATGAACACAAACAAGAAGATCGGGCACTCTGATCAAGTGAAAAGTACAAAGCTTGCCTATAAAGAAAACTTGTCTATCTACAGTTACTACAAGGGTGAAACACCAACAGCTTTTAGTAAGATCATACCAGACACATAAAACCAATACTTAAACTAAATCTAAACTAAAACCATACTAGTATATCCTCACTAGAATGGCAGTAACTTCTCAAAACATGTACCCATAATTTCTTTCTTTTCAAGAAGGAAGAAAACAATCATGTTTCCAAATTTGTCTTGCCCTCATTTTCAACTGCTTACACCTATCCATCACGAATACCATGCATACACACAAATGCATACATCAACACACACTGTAATAATTGATAAAATGCATAGAAAGCCTAATTGCATTACATTCACCCTAAAACATGCATTACCACCATATCAACACAATACACACCAGCTAATGGAACCACATCTTCCGCAAAAGCAAATGCTTGTATGTTTCTGTTTCAAGAAGCTTAAAACTGCATAAATACGTTAACAATGAACTATGTCATTTTACCTAATTAAAGGCCAAGGCAGTTGTGGCTTGTACCTTACTATGGAAATTTAAGCACAGCTTACATCTAATGATGCTGCAGACACTCCACAAGCTTTTCTAAACAGAGCTATATCAACTTCTGCTGTAATGATGTTTCATGTATTTTGACATGAAGAGGAAGTTGGGTTTGTTAGACACTTGTAATCACTCAGTAAATATTACCAATTACAATACGTGATCTACAGAAAAGCTCCTGATCTAATCAAATGAAGCACAAACCGGAACAGCTCAAAATGAAGAGCTGAAGAGTTATAAACTAGGAAATTCAATATGCAGGAATTCAGTAAGCATCACTAAGCAATAAGTCTCATTACCTTAAGAAAGAACCTCTTATCTGTCCTAACAGGATTGTAGGAGGCAAGGTAAGCAGCTATTAGAAGAAATTTCGAGTAATAAGGAAGTTCCACATGTGTATGTGCAGAAAGTCCTATAAAATAAACAAAAAGTTTATGAGTCACCAACACCCAGACTGAACACCCACAAACCTCAAATTAACTTGTCTGCATTCTTCTTTTCCTTCTCTCCCACTCTCCTCCTGTAGCTAAATGAGAATGGCTACTATCTTAACCCCATCATCACAAATGCAAACTCAGTTAAGGGCCAAGGCAAGGTACAAAGCTAAACAAAACTAAGTCTGAAGTCTTTTTGGACTCAGTGTGTTTGAAGCATCAGAGATTCATAAATCTTCCTTCAAAAAATATATATAATTCCAGATTTTCATTTAAGATAATTTCTCTGGCAACCAGGGCAAACAAGGAGATATATTTATATACAATGTCAAAGCTTTCCTCTAAGACTCAACCTTCAGACTGCTCTAGACTGTGCCAAACAGCTCACCCAGGAACAGGAAGAAACATGGTGAAGAAAGCAGGAGTGCTGCAGTTCTGAAAAACAGGTCATCTCACAATTTTTAGATAGTTTTATTTCCCACAGAAAATGTTTTTAAAATTTTAAACTTGATCCAGGTGACCTTGGCTGCTACATGCATACTTAATCAAGATTAAAATCTCACACATTAAAAACACACAGGAACTACAAGTCTAGTGAGTATTTGCCTTCCTTCTTTTCCACTTATTTTTTTAAATTTATTTTTTACCTATTTTGTCCCCTGCTTTAGGTTTATCAAGCTTATGCATAAGAATAGGACCATCAGATCACCTTATTCATCAGCTAACTACGGAGACCATTAAAGGGTCTCTCTTGTGCCTTCTTTGCTCACAGGTTTCTACTTCCGTGGTTTTTCTGTAAAGCACCTGTACCCTTCTGCTTTAATCCACAAATACCAGTAAATAAACATCAAGGAACAAAACATGTTTAAAAATTAAGATTCAGGGCCTGCCGTATGACAAGAAGCATCCTAGATGACAGCCAGCAATAATTCCCTTACCCAGGCATAAAAGAAGGGAAGGCTTAGTTTAACTCACAAGAGATTCTTTTGCCTTGCATGTTAATTATACATAGCAACTCCAAATAAACTCACAATAGACGAGTTAGTTAAATACAGAATATCTATTTAATACAGAAATATCTATTTTAACTCCATTCTTCTGGTAAGACAATACTGCATCATATATTTGCTGACTTGTACCTACAGTAACATTATATTTGTTTTTTAATCATGTTATTATCAAATGTAGCTTAATAACACCACAATTATATCTATAACATATACTTAAAAGTCTGAGAAAATGCTTTATTTTTATTAAAATTATTTTTTAAAATAAAATCTCTCTTTTAGGGGTTGTCAGGTGCACAAATACTTCATGATCAATTGGACATGGAAGGAGGGAGTTTAATAAGAACACTTCAAATTCCTTTGGTCAACAATGTCAAAAAAAATCGCTGATCATAAAGCAAATACAGGGAATAGTTTGATGATTGCAATTATCTTAACACAATTTTAAAATAAGTGGCTATTTTACCTACTATCTAAAGAAGAAATTACGTAATGAAAAATGATAAAATGTTCCCAAGCTACAAACTGATCCAAAGATCATGACTACCTGATATCATCAGGAAAATATTTCTGTATTCCTTCCTAAATTGTGAATGAAGGCTGACATATATTGAGATTTGACCTTCCAGCCTGCCTGATGTATAAAATCAACAAAACTGTACTCGTCCAAGGAAAGAACAGAGAGAATGTTGCGGTTCTGACATTTCTCTTTGCCAAGAGATCAGGACACAGGACAGCTGCTTTGTTTAGGAATGTGCTAATCCAGTGCAAGACATTATATGTAACAGCCTCTTATCCCACTCGGACAACTTTGCCAGTGGGCACACAGAGGGTTGACCATCCTCATCCATTCTAACATAAGCAATTCAAAGGAGTCTACTTCTACCCATAAAGGACTTTAGGAAAGATTATTCCCAGGACATATAAGGGAAAAATTAGTAATAGGCCTTTGTAGAACACCTTCTCAAAAAACATGATTCCCCAGAACTGTAACTGAATATTAACAGGTGGCCTCATCTGTGCAGTTTCATTCACATGTTCTCAGATAATGCCCAACACAAACTGAAAAACACACATTTCACAAGCCCCTACAGAGTTACCATATTTGATACCTTTCAAATGTCCGGGCTCTCCATCATCATGCTGCAAGTGCTCCCACTGTGAGCTAAAAGACATAAAATGCAAAAAATTAATGACAAAGTATTTGTTAGTCTTTTAGAGAAAACTACCTACTTGGTATATGTTATTTTAATTTCATTACGCCAGCTAGGATACAGTTAAGTAAGGGAATAATTAAAAATATGAGGTCTTACTACCTCACATGTAAGTTTCAATAATGTGCAGACTATGCAAATTGGAAAAAAGAAAAAGCAAAAACTAACGCCACACTGAGGTATAAAAGCAAAAACATAATTGTAAAATACCAACTTCTTTTCATCCAACTACCACCAGTAAGAAATTATCAATAACATTCATTTCAAGAACAATGCAGAATTGGATAAAAAGTAAAAACACCAATAGGTTTTTTTGTTTGTTTTGTTTTTTTTTTTTTTTAAAGCTGCTTAATAACGTTATGTTTGTGAGAATAATACTATAATCACTTCATAATGTAATTTTGACGTCTAGGCAAAAATCATCTTCACTGAAAAACTTTGAAGACATCTAGATGGATCATTCTGTCAGTGAAAAATGTCTGCAAGTAGTTTGATGTTTTCCGAAACAATAGCAAAGAAAAAAAAAAAAAAAATCACTCTAAAACTTCCCATATGGAGTAACAAGGGGATTAAAAAACCACAGGTTTGTAAAAGCACCAATGCTGTTCTGGTTTGCTTTTTAAATTTCTTTATGAACAGGGTTTATCAGCCATAAAACTTATGAAAACAGTGGAACGAGTTCATGTAATACTCCAATTATAATAAATGACCAACCAAAATATCAATGAGATAAGGTCTTATCCAATGCCTATTTTATTGGTAGAAAAAAAATAATATTTATTTTCATCTCAGTTCAGGTAGCACAACAGCTGATAGCAAACTTCTATTGCTATAAATTACAACTACAAAAAAAAAAAAATAAATCCAGAGTAACCATAGTTCTGTGACCAAAAAAATTTACATAGAGATTTTAATTCCTCAAACATTTACTGGTACACAGAGGTAAACACTAGAACTATTACACAGAAAATTGAAATTTCTAATAAAAACCAAGTCAAGCTCAAATTTATAATCAAAGAAATCTGTAAAGATGGAAATTAGTTATTTGGAAATGAAACAATTCATAAGCTATTTTGTATCATAATCTTTTATTACACCCTAATTAGAGTAGGCAATTACACAATCTAAAAAGTCAGGAAGTTCCAGAGTAGACTGTGTAATGAAGATCAATATTGAATATAAATAAATATGTGAGGCAAACAGAAAAATGCCTCATTGCACAGTGAAGTCAAGCTTGTACAAAGCAAAATCAATTTTCCTGTTGAAGGAATGATCACTTTTCTAAAATATTAGCAAAGAGTTCTACTACATGCACAGGTTCAGTCACCAGAATACTATGGTCTCAAAGACATTCAAAGGAAAGAAATCAATATGTTTTTATCAAGAAAAGAAATCAAGCCATACTAAATTATCTCTTTACATTGTGTAACATCAGAATCACTCAGCGATGGAGAAAACATTAAATCTAATTCAATTATGACCACTTAAAATGAACACCTCCATCCTCTTTTTCTAGCAGTCTGTCAACTTACAAAATAAATAAGGAATATAAAATGATACCAAGAGAAACAGCCCATTAGCAGGATACCAGCTTTTAATGCTGTCAAA
The DNA here is from genome assembly GCA_013399695.1 of Formicarius rufipectus. Taxonomy (NCBI): domain Eukaryota; kingdom Metazoa; phylum Chordata; class Aves; order Passeriformes; family Formicariidae; genus Formicarius; species Formicarius rufipectus. Next base: position 16,804 of record VXAU01005541.1, on the reverse strand, counting down.
ACTGGCAATTCCATTTAAGGAAAAATTTGCCCTTGGAGGAGAAAATAAGGGGTCAGAAAGCACAGTAAACATACCTATCTAGCTCCTTCAAACAAAACTCAGAAACACAGATGTTAAAAATCTGTAATGTTTCAAGCATTCTGGGGCTTGCACACACTCTTTGTACAGTGAGGATCTGCTGAGCCAACTTTGCAAGTGTGTTTTAAACTGCGTCTGTATATTCTGGTGATAGATTCCCATGCTTGGCAGTTTCCTACATTACATAAATGGATCTATCTGCATGGCCATCAGTGAAAAGGAGAACACAACCTGCTGCCACTGCTTAATTTATAGAATCTATTACATCCTACAAATACCATTTTGTTTACATTTCCTACTGAGATATGCTATTCCTAACAGAATAGGGAAAGAAAAAAAATGCACTTTAAAGAAAAAAAGATTACATCTAGCAAAAAAGAAACATTAGCAATGAAACATAGTTCAGAAATACTTAAGAGAGGAAGCTTGTTAAAAACAGCAACCTCAACAAAGCAAACAAGCCCTTGCCCCCCAAATTACCTGGATATTTCCCGGAGATAAACAGTCTGCATTGCCTTCTTCAGATGAGGTTCAATATTTTTCCACAGTTTGCGGGTGTCACGTTCATTTGCTGCACCAAGCCAGAATCAACTCTGTTAAACACTGAACTCATACAACACTAAAGCTCATCCCTGACACCTCAACAGCCACTGGCATGACAGTCAAACACCTTGACTATGAAATGCTTTTAAGGACAATGTACCATCACCATCCATCCACCAAGCATGTGCTGCCACCCAAGGCTGCTTCTCTGCAGCTTTTCCAAGATAATCTGAGTCAGTTTGACAGAACCTCTCCTCTCAGTTTCAACTCATAGCCTTGACAGAGAAATTATTTATCCCATTACTTTGCAAAAGTCCTGGTGATTGAGTGAGAAGATTTATAAGGCGGAGGAAAGTTTTCATGGTATTTCCACTTTCTGTTTTGCCACAACCAAATATCATCTACTGCTTCTCCTGCAAGGGCTTCTGACTGGGAGCAACTGGAATCTACCGCTGTGACCCGAGAAACCAGTGTCACCACACAATGAGGATCAAAGTCCCCCACAAAACCCACAGAACAGCACCTGTTCTCTCATCCATCCGCTCACTTTTGACAGAGGCTTACCTTCCCCTCTGACCACTGGTTCACAGTACTTAGAAAAATTCAGTGCTGCCTACGGAAAGAAAGAAAAGTCAATGTATTAAAAAGGCAGAGCACTTCACTTCTTGCAAAACCAACAATCTCTTTTTCAGTCAATAATTAGGTCACTTGCTTACAAACATTATCCTGTAAAACATGGCAACATTTCTATGCCTTAAAATATAAATTCAAGTAAATTTATCACAGGTTACTTGGTTTGGTGCTCAGCAAAATCTGTTTACTGTACTCAGGGGCTTTTTTTTTACTAACATAATAATTTAATATTATAAATGCAATAAAAATGTTTTCAAACATTTTTTACACCCTTCATTTTCAGATAAAGCTTCCAATTTCAGGAGCAGTTGAGCATGTTCTGCAGTAAGCCACACAAGAAGAAAATATTTGTTTGGAAAAAAAAACACACAAAAAAAGCTGCTAACACAGTCTATATTCAAACAAATTCCTTTTGCCTAAGTAAGATTGAGAGATTTTTGACAACATTGTACTACAGACTTTTTCTAAAATGCTCAAAACAATATCACACACAATTTTGTAAAATAACAATCCTCAGACTTCATTCTCTTTTTGTCCTACTGCACTTCAATAAATCTGTGCTAGTATACAAAACTCCATGCGGTAACTGCCATATATAAATCTAAGAAAATTTCAGAATGTATTATTAATAATCACACATAATGGCATACACATGCAGAGTCTGTTCTAGACACTAAAGGGTTTTTCAGAAGCCTACATTCAGTTGTATGTCTGTTACTCTCTTCTAGATAAGAGATTTGTCAACCACAAAAACAATTTAGGGTCCAATAACATTTTCATAATATTGGTGCAAACAGTGCATCTAAAGCTAACAAAATTCTCATAAGGAGAGCCACTCAAGTATATGCCTGTAAGAACTGCGACCCTGGTTTCTGTTTGTGCCTCCAGCAGTCTCATTTAAATATAAAACCTGTATGGTCAATGGATAAGTTCAACAGAAGTGTAGCAACATGTTCCTGAGGGAAATGCAGGCGAACATTCGGGTCATCTCTCTAGCACTGACTTTTGGCTGGCCAAAACCACTGATCACTTCAAATTTCTAAAATTTCCTTGTACAGAGTACAGTTATTTAAATAATAATCTGATGAGCTAATATTTGTTATTGTTATTAAGCTTTCCTAATGTAAAGGCCACTATCAAGTAACTATTTTTCTTTCCTCAAGTTTGTTTACTATGACATTCTTCAACTGATATATGGCCTTTTTCCAAATACCTTCAATGTGTTACCAGAAAACTGCACAGCATTTGAAGCCCCTTACAGCGACCAAAACAACTGCAACCTTTATTATGGATTTTTAGGGAAACTGCATTTTAAGTTAACACATTGTTAAGAGGGCAGATTTACACTAGATCCAAGGAAGACATTTTTTACAACGAGCATGGTGAGACACTGACAAAGGCTGCCAAGAGAAACTGTAGATGCCCTATCCCTTCTTTCAAGTCCAGGTTGGATGGGGCCCAAAGCAACCTGGTCTAGAGTAAGGTGTCCCTCTCCGTGGCAGAAGGGCTGGACTAGATAACCTTTAAAGGGCCCTTCAAACCCTTTCCATGATTCTCTGATTTTCTCTTTGTCCATATCCAACAATAAATCTGGACTTTCAGAGCCCATTTGGCAAAAGACACTTCAAACCAAAACAGCAACTCTAAAGAAGCTCCTCTCACCAGATGCCGAAGTTCTTTCAGGTCCCTGCAGACCATGTAGAAGACACCAAGCAGAATATTGATATATGCAGCATAGAAATCTGGAGTATACTCTGGGGGATGATTCCGAGACAAGATCTTCTGCAGGTGTCCTGTTTAAACAAAACCAAACTTTGCTTATTTAAAGCCAACTTAATAAAGTGACCACATTTTAAGAATGAAACAACGAACTATAATCATCACTAAACTGCCCCTCCCAACAAAACCCAACAAAAATTACACTGATTTAAAGAACCAGCAAATATAACGGAACCAAAATGTTATTTTGAGATATTTTGGGAAGTGGCAAAAGACAAGTCTTTTGGAGGTTGTGCGAATATAGACTTTTACATTCCAGTAGCTATTACATATTCTGGATTCTGGAAAAAGCACACTAATAAACACGTAAAACCTTCTGATTGTTCTCTGATGACATATTATGTAATCCCCAAAATGCAGATTTGAGAATTAGTTTACCTATGCTGTAATCAGGAAAATACAAAGTGAGTGGATCAAGGCATCCAACATTTGGACGGAACAGTTCCCACACGATTTCACTGAGCAGGACAACGGTCACATTACTGTCAGTCTACAAAGGGAAGAGAGAAAAAATTAAAGAGACAAACAGAGAAAGAACAAAATAACAGTGCATGTTATAGCATCAATGAGAAAAATTATTATTGCAACTTTTCTGTTCCACAAAAATCATCAAATTTACAGTTTAATACAAATTACTAGCATAGTAATAAAGCTTCAGCTGGCCTAATCAAGCAGCTCATACATTTGCAAATTTTCATAATTATATTTCTCTGCATCTTTTGCCACTTCACTGATATATAAGCTTTGTGGGGTGATACAGCTCTGGTACTACACAATACATAATAGATTCCATCCCTTACTCCCAAAATTAAGAGAGCATTTTACTTTGGTAATTAACCCAGACTTTCAGAGCAAACAGGAGAAGTTAAGAAGCAAAAGAAAGCTCAGTATTTCTGAAACCAAGCTACCTTGTACATTATTTTAAAACAAACATCCCAAAATAGAAATGTAATACCACCTGTTTATTCTCCACACAGTTTTACTAGTTAACAAAAACGACTGTTTGTAATAACATACTATTTTTAACCAAGTTTTTATTGACAAAATACCTGCCTTGAGTTTGATGTTTTGGTCAATAGGCAACAAAACATTAAAAAAAGCATTTCTTATTTTGGTCACCCTTCAAAATATTAGCTATTTAACATGAAACTCTCGGAAAAGATGATGTGTCTTCTCCCTTTTTGCAAGATTTTTGCAACCATACTAACAATTCTGCACAACAAAAGATGCTTTTAAATATGATTCTTCAAGAAAGACATTTGAAAACTACTGACGCATCTCAACAAAAGGAAGAAACCTGACTGAACTGACAGTGCTGTGAACATGAGCTGTGAATGACCTGAAAGAAAAGTTTAAATGCTATTCCCCTCCCTGAAATTAAGGGAGAATCTTCTTTTACTTACTCTTCCCACTTCTTGTTGAAGAGGCACCTACCCATATTCTTTACTGTTTCTTCTTCCCCTTTTTTCATGGAACGTTTTTTTTTCCTTTTAACATCTTTCTGTACATTTCTATCAACTGTGTTCCTCTCCTAGATAAAATGTTTTAGCTGACAGAAGTAATAAGGTAGGTTCAGTTCAGTTCCTGACTCATCTTCCAATATGAAAAACTTCAGTACTTCCCACCACAATCCTCACAGAAATCAAGCATTCAATGACCTATACTCCATCAGTGATCCTCCAGTACCATGAAATCCTTCACTACTAATAGAATTCCTTGTCTCCTTCCACTCCAGGAAGGAGACGATGGAGTAGATTTGCACCTCCGACATAGTTCTGCAACATCAGCTGCACAACAGTTTTAGAAAGCCTCGGTCCAAAGTACAGAATTTAAGTAACTGGAATATCAGCATTCAAGAAAGCTGACCAACTGACTTTGGAGGTTACTTCTGAATTTGAGGGTGTTTCTCTGACATATTTAGGTCTTAGTCTATGGTTTTTTGGTCCCTGAACAGCATTCATACACCCAAGCTTTCCCCCTTTCTCTGCAGCACAGGTTGTTTCTGCTTCAAGAGCAGTGAAGTCCAGAACATGGGCAGAACAAATGAAGAGAGTAAAAAATGCACCAGCTGCCAGGATTAAGAACACAGCTGTGAATCAATCTTCATTCAGTAAATAGAGCAATCAATGTCACCAGAAGATTAAGAGTACCACACAAAAGTCCTGAGATAACAAGTATAATTTCAGCAATTTAGATGTTCAGACATTTCAAAGTACAAGCATCTTCTGGTTTTGTCTTCAGTTTCTTTTCAGAGAATGCACTGTTATTTCCTTATTCCAAAGGCAAAAGCTTGGATGCTTCAGAAGTGAGAATGGGAAACACACAGTGGTTTACTCCAATCAGAAACTTACTGCAGTGCTATTCCAGAAGCATAAAAAACTCTCTACCAACACAAAGCACATTCACAGCTGCCGAGCTGTGCAGCTCCAATCAAATTAAATGGCTTGTAGTCTACTGAAAATCTCATTCTTAAAAACAAGAATAATCTAAGAAAGCATGTATCTGACACCAACCTCAAAAGAATCTACAGTACATCAGATATTGTAAAATAAGATATCATTAAACACAATTAAAAGAAAAAAAGGGATAATAAAAATCTGCCAATGTTTAAATTCTGGTTTGGTTTCTAGATTTGACCACTATTTTGGGGGGACAAGGGTTAATTTTGCAACTTCTCTCATATAAGGAATCGCTCATCTTGATCTGTGAGAAGGACCGACACCACATGTTCAATTACTTTCAATATGCAGGACACATATGTTCATTTTTTTCCAGAAACTTACCAATTCCTGAAGCCTAAGAAATGCTGGCAGGATGTTTGCTTCCATTTCCCTCAGCTGTTCTGCTCTATCCAGTACCTTTTAACAGAACAACATCACATAGACAATGTCGACTTCCACTCTCACATGGACTTAAAATTAACTCTTAGCTGCTGGAAACTGAATTGGAGAGATTATTGCTTCAAACATGCTTCCAGGAAGCCCAAGCAGCTCTGCATCTAAAACCAGATATAATCCCCAGACAAGCAACATTCTTATGCCTTGTGATAATAAGAACTAATACTTAAGTGTACCACTCAAAAATTCCACTAACAAAGTCATGATATTGTTATCAACCATTGAAACCTCAATTCTTGTCCAAAATTTTTGTTGTTTTTCAAAATTGCATGTAGTATTGCAATGATATGCTTAGTCTAGGAGAGTTACCTTCTCCCACTATGAAATTATTTTTCAGAAAGAAGTACAATTTTTAAAAAAATTACCTATCATCTGAAATTCACTGAATTTTGAGATAAATTTTCCTTTGCATAGTTCGGAGCCTAGAAATTTAAAGGATTTACTGCATGCAAACCTCACGTAGCAGTACCAGATACGTAGCAAAAGTACAGCTTAAACAGAAAGCACTTTAAGCTAAATTAACATTTTGAAACCTGGAGAATAAAAACACAAGTATGAAAACATGCATGGTTATCCTTTGGCAAAAAAAAAAGTGTATTCTCAGCACACTTAAAATCTTGACAAGAACAAAAAAACAGAATAGAAACATATGTTTTATGGTTTATTTACTACTTGCAATCTAGATATAAATTCTGATGTTCATTACTTCTTTTGAATTACTGTTGTTGAAAGAAAACATCCGGGTCCCTAGAAAATTATACTTTCTGTCCTATTACATATCCTCTGCCCACAAAAATCTTAATGACATCTGTAATTTCTGTTGCCCACAGTAAGGAAAAGAATTTTCTGTGGACAACCAAGCATCTCATGAAACTATTATTTCAAAATCCCACCATACCAACCTGAAGGAGCAGCATCCCTGCAACAATATCTCATACCGCTTGGGAATTTATTTAACAAACTACAATGCAGGATTTTATATCGATGTCTCTATTTGGCTCATACAATAAGTGACTTTAGGAATGAAAACTGTACTGCACTACTGACCAAATAGAGGCTACATATTTTTACTAATAAAATACTGCTTATTGGTACCTGCTTATCATTGGGTCCAAAGACAAACCTTTAAGGTCTTGACCTAAGTAGATCACACTTTTTAGTTAATTGGGAAACAGACTACAGTTTCTACTTATAGAAGAAAAAAATACACCATGACCCTGGGCTTGTGTAGTATGTCACGTGGTTCACAGAAAGAGTCTACCCCAAGGCCTGTGAGTCTAGGCCTTATTCTAGACTTGCCACCCTTCCATTTTTAAAACCAAGTATACATTTAGAACTGGCTACTCATTTACATTAACAACAGTAGCTTGCTACGCCTGTAAAGTGCTAAATATTGTAAATGTATGAATGATTACAAGTCTTATCTGCTCAATTTTTCAGGTAGTTAAAATGAATAAATTCATTTTCCTTAAGTAATCACAAGCATTCATTACTTGGGTTAAGAGAAACATTTAGGATTCTTTGCTTGAAAGTAAACATTTATCTTAATTTACTCTGAGTTAATTGAGCTGAAATAGTACATTATTTACTACTGAAATGAAATACAGTGAGTTCACATTGCCAGTTTATGTTACCAGCATGCTGGTCCTTCCATCAGCCTCAGTTTAGAAACACTCTATACAACAAATTCAGATGACACAGGTTAATAAATATGAATTTATTTCCCCCATTCCCATTTCTTCCCACACAGAACAGGACCAAAGTAATAATTTAACATTTAATTCTTCTGATGCAACAACTTCCTCCATGTCACAACTGAACTTTTAGTTATTTTCTATAACCATAGTTCAAGTCCTTTCGAATTTTCTGAGTGATGACAATTTTCAGAGAATACATGAAGAATTCTTTACTGATATAGAACAGTTTTTTAATCCAAATACTAATTGGAAAGTAAAATTTAACTATAAAAAGTATTTCGTGACATTTCCTAGGGGCTATTATAGAGATGAATTTTGTTCTTGTGGAATTTCTGAAGAATGTCAATACCACTTTTTTGATGGTAAATTAAATGAATTGTCTATGTACAACTTCTTATCTGTTTTAAGTGTTGGTACATTTTTTTCTTCATGCAATTTTTAAGAAGTATGTCATATTTATTAACTTCATGAGCTGTAGGAAACTATGAGACAGTACTGTTTCCATTAAACATAACTGGAAGTTATTTAACTCAGTGGAGTTAAATGGGAATAAAACTTATTAACTATAACCTGTGAAACAAAATGAAGAATTATTAGTTTAATTATGAACTTGTTTGACTGCAAAAAACCCCAAAGCAGTATGGGCACATCAGCTGCTGTGAGAAGCATGCAGAGTGATGACCCAGGGTCATTAAGTTCTCAATCTTAGAGAGCTTTCATGTTTTCTTAAATAATCAATTTCTCATCTTTTAGAAAAGCCCTTAATTCCTATACCAGACTGAAATTTCAGTCCATATCTTTTGCAGGTCCATAATAAATATATATACACTTACATATTACTAATACTATGACCTTCATATTATCCTTTCATCAGATTTCTTGTATGTCTGAAATTGTTTCTATGTTCATCTTCTGGCACAATAAATGCTGTTATACTCCTCCATATAGTTAAGATTATCACAGAAAAAAAAATCTAAACCAAATCCTAATGTTCTACTACTACATTGATTCAATCACTCCTGCAACCTAAATTCTGATTGCTTTTCCTGCAGTCTGCCTGCTTATTCCATTTCAGTATATCATTAATTTTTCTCATTGCAGTCCTTTACCCATCTTAACTTTAAAACTACCGTTCTTGTCTCGGAGGGCTGCAAGTGTAGTTGAAGAGGTAAGACCTCAAAAGCACTTCTACAGAGGAGGTTATGCCTTTTAGTTCCTAAATGTAAGTTAACTTGAACCTATTCTAGCTAACCAAGCCTTGTCATTTCCATACTCCATAATTCACTTCGGCCCTATTCCCCACCTTTGCTTTCTCATTAGTGAAGCAATTTTCACAAGGAAACATATAAGCATGACTTACTAATAATAAAACAAATATAGGCTCTCTATATTTAAACACTATGTAACCCTATTACATCCCCAATTTAAATGTGCAGTATAATTTATGTTCATTATTAGTTATGCTACAGTTTTTGTGCAGAAAAAAATTCTAATAGCAGGAAAAATAGGGAACCTCACCTAAAGCCTGTAAACCAACAGAAAAAAATCTAACCACTATCAACAGATTCTGAATGAGGTCTACACAGAAATTTTGTGAAAACTGTTCTATGAGGCACATTTCACATACAAATTATCAATAACACTCCCTCTTAATAGGAACAAACCAGGACATCAAAATTAAATTACTTACAATGTATAATGTTTGATCCTGAAGCCCTCGCTTCACAACTGCTTGTTTAAACAGACGTACAAAGTCATTGAAAGTATCACAAGGCACATGAGAAGCCTGTTCTGTCTCAGAAGAACCACTCTGCAACTGGATGAGAATTTCTTCTAAAAGAAGTCTTGAGGTAAAGTATTCCACACAGTTCACAAACACATGAGGAAGCTGAAGAGGATAAAAGCATACCACTTTATTTGGCTTTTTCAGTATAAATACTCCAGAATCAGTTTTGCCTTCCAGATGAGACAATCTAAGAAACCACACCCCACCAAACACAGAGCACAAACCAAAAACAATTGTAAAAAAAAAGAAAAAGAAAAGAGAGAGAAGAGAAAGGAAATTATGTATCTAGTCAAAATATTATATATCACAAAGTGAAGATAGATCTGATGAATCTGCAAGTGGAACAGTGTATCTTCTAATTATGTTTAAAAATTGTGAGCAGTACATAAAAAGAAAACCAAACAACATTTAGTTCAAAGACACTTAGACAATTGTAACACATAACAGTGTAGTAAAATGGTCCATTACAAATTACAGCATCTCAAACTTGTATTACAAAGAGAGTAACCTGGGAGCACACTCCCTAGAATTACTCTGAATGTTTTTGGCATTCAACACATACAAACGATAAAGTGCAAGCTTCTATATCAGACTCATGTTCAGATTGATTGTGCAGAATATTTTTAGAAAACCACATCTTTGCAAAGAGCATGTGAAAAAAGCAGAGTAGGAGATACATTGTAAGTATCAACTTAGTAATACTAAAATGCTACCATCATTTGTCTTTAAATAGAAGTCACTATAAAACTACAAAGTACTACCAGTATTCAAACCTACATAAGGTTAAAAAAAGATATTTTTCTAGCAACTCTGTTTTTAAGAAATAGTTTATCTGCATAGCTCCATGATCTCTAGTAAGGCATATGTTCTTTTTCACACTTAACACCAAAACCTCTGGAAAACATTAGTCACTGGGATACAGGAACGTGTTTGTCTATAACAAAAAATATATCAAGTGCTTTATTCCAGTCTTTCTATTTAAAATACAATATATGGCATATGATTCAGCAGATGTGGGTAAGTGTGAGTACATGCTGGCAATCCACTCACACAACACAGCTTTTTTTATGATTTTGAACACCATTAAAAGAAAGGAGCCACATCTCCAAAAGCAGCTATTTAAAGTGCTGCACCTCCACAGCAGAAGGAAAGCTGGGTGCCTCAGATGTGATTCACAACACCACATCACATAGCGGACACCTACACTTGGCAAAAGGAAATTTTGTAGATAGAGTTGCCACTTTCCAGGGCCAGGCCGTATCTTTGGACATGCTGCAAGCATGGTAGCACAATTCTATAAGCGCTGCATGGAAGACGATCATAATCTCTGTCTTCTGCTCTTTTCCCTCTGCAGAACTTTAAAGGAAGTGGCTTTCCGTATAAAACCCCCAGTCCTGTAGGCAAGTGATTAAGTGCACTCCAGACAATGAAAAAGTATCAGGGCTATGAGAACACACAAGTGGGAATTCATGGTTTAAGTGTGAAGTAGGCACCTGTCATTTAAATTCCCCAAGTTCATGACTGACAAAACCACAAACATTAACAGGTTTGGATTGAAATTTCTGTGATGACATCCTTCAGCAGAGGAGGACTTCAAAACGTGTTTATAAAACTAGCATGAATATACATGTTTACTAATAGAAAAGAAGGGTCACAGAAGTGGCAAGAGCCCAATGCTTAAGTCTTCGGCCAGTGCTGACCAGAAAGGGACTGGCGTGGGACTTATGGCCATAGGTCTCTAAATCATTCCTCAAGATAAATATTTTTCCAAAAAACACACATTCAGCCACAATGACCCACAACTCCTATGTGGTTCAGATTCTCATGTAATGTTTAAAGAAAACAGTAGGTTTCCTTTAAGAAACACTCTTGCAGTTGAATTAAGTCCATTCCTGACAAAGTTCCTGCTTCAGGTTAATAACACACATCAACTCCAGTATTAATCAAGTATGTAACTTATCCCCCAGTGGACAGCATAAAAGCAGTTTCCTTAACAACTGAGTGGAAGAGAGTTTATAGTCCCAGCTTCCTAGGAACATAAGGCTCTAAAATCAAAAACTGCAGAATGAATTCTCATAACACACTTCGGTATCACCTGCAATATGAATACTCCTTGACCTGTCTTATTGCTACACTATTTTCTAAGAGCAAGAATCCAGAGAAAGTTTGGCTTCGACGGCAAAGCTGAAATAGAACATACAGTCCTAACATTCCTGAAAGCAATGCTCACTCAGGAGGAAACAGCACCACTACTGGCACAGGACAGTAAGATCCATCCTGCTAGCAAAAAAACTGGCAATGCCAAGCTTAGTAAACACAAACACACCTGGAAAATTGATTTAATTACATTCAAAACTGTGAATGGCATCCTGTTTCATAGGGTTTCTAACCTACAATGTGTATCAAGTTGTGTTTGAGGATAAATTGCACAAAATAAATAAAGTGCACAAAATTCATATTTTCAAACAGGTTCTGCAAAGATAATACTAAAAAGGGTTATCAGGACACTTTTCCCATTTAGAGCTGATTCTCTGCTAAAGCAAAATAGTCACTAATTGCTCAGGAATTAAACAGCAACACTGTTCAAACATTTTAGAACTCCTTCATTGTTTCTTTTTTAAAGGTTCAGATTTGCCTGCTTCTAAAAGAGGGCTGATGGAACCAACCAAATTTACTGCAATGAATACAACATTCCCCTCAAGTCTGCAAAAACAACCAGCCATATCAGAAAGAACAGCAATTGCCTGGTGTTCAGTGATTTTCACGGTTTCAGATTCACCTTTTTTTCAGCAAACATTTATAGCTTGCTATGTTTGCTTTGAATGTTTTCAACACCTTCATTAAGCTTAAGCTCTGAGACTGACATTTAAATACATCATACACATCCAACTGAATTTAATTAAAATGAGTTTGTCAACACAAAACAAATAAATAAAAAATTCACTACTCCAAATTCACATACTCTCTCACTTTTTCAAGTAGAATTAGTTTAAAGGAGAATTGTAAGATTCAAAAAATGGTATAAGTGACCTGCAGATTGAACAGGAATCATCAACACTTACTTGACACTGGAGCTATTTGAGGCTAAGTCATGCAAACAAGCTGAACTATATTTGGCTCCTTTTTAATATTTTTAAAACTTTCTTAGAAAAGTTATTATGATTTCTATCTCAGTACATTTGACTTCATTTTATCCTAAGTGCACTAGTGAGAAGTGTAAGCATGCATTTGTAACACAATCAGCAGAGGAGAAGAACCAGGATGTCTGAAATGGCTGAGAAAACAAACCATTTTGAGAAAGTAGAGGCTATATGGAGGAACCATCTGTTATAAATAAATTGTAAATTCAAAAGCCATTGTGAACATTCTTACCTGTAAGGTGTTTAGAAGAGTTTGCATCACATAAGTCTTTCCACTAGATGTATGTCCATAGATAAAGATGGATGGAAAACTAAACTGCTGACGCTAGGGAAAATAACAAATTGTTGCTGCTTCAATTCTTCATTTTCATTCAATAGGTAAAAGATTTATCAATGAAGTTTCCCTCCAAAAGAAAAGTTATCTTTTAAATTGAGGCATTAACTATAAAATACAGCAATTATTATGGAATAAAAAGATCAAGTTTTATGTTTCATCCTCACTGAAATGCTGGGAGGATAACTCACAAGACGCAAATATCACACAACTCTCAGTGAAACTGCTGTAACAAAGAACTGAAAACTCTTAGGGAAAAGCAGCGGGGTCTTACTCACATTAGATAACTGAAAAGAAATCTTGGCACACACAAACTGCAAGTCATACATTACTCTAACTTCCAGAAACTGCTTTTCTTTTCATTAGCACAAAACAGGAAAAAAAATGGTGGAGGAAATAGAAAAGCACTGGCCCTTCTCTCACAAGGCAATTTTTGATATAAGACATGTAATTATTTAATGGTCCCAATGCTGTATATTTCATGCTATTTTTTTAGATACAAGGAAAGTAACTGAATTGTTCTTTTTTTTTCATTCTGAACAGGTAATTACTTTTGCATTTTTCTCATTTCTAAGGATTTTGTACACCGAGTTAAAAGTGAATATAAAAATGAAATGGATACTTTTAATGAAAAACAATAATATTCAATTAATCCAAGATGAAGCCACTCTTGTGCAAGATACGTAGATTCTCTAACCTCCGTATTTATCAAGAATTTAAGTATCTGTTTCTAAGAAAAGTTGTTGTCACTATGCTTGTAACACATACATAAAACTTGAATGCTGTAATTTGATAGTATTGTTATCCATAATTAAAGGTAGAACCAGAAACAGATACTAATTTGCACTTTGTCAACTGAATATAAACAGATGTATCAACTGCTTTCAAGTTGGTAGAAAAAAATCTCAATTACTTTTTCTCACAGCTTTGTGAAGCAGTAACAGAATCGATTAACTAGCTAGTGACTTCCGAATCTTATGACCAGCCACGGAACTAAGAATCAGGCCAAGTTAATGTACTTTGAGTTCAGGCAGTCAGATATTGGATCAACAGGTCAAAACCAAACAGAAATTCTACACTGACAGTGAAAAAAATAAAAAATACCCAAGAACTTTAGACCAGGGAAAGGACTCCCTGTTACTAACTGGCAAAGATGGAACAGTCATGGCAAAATCAGGCTTCAGACAGAGCAAGGTACAAATTGCTGTGTTGTTTTTTCAGGCCCTTCCAGCTGCAAGGCACCTTTCAACCTTCCAAAGGACTAGAATCCAACTGCCAAACAGTAATGTTATAGATGAGCAACAAAAACTAAAAGCACAACAAAGAGACAGCCAAAGTATGTTCACAATGACAGCACAAAAACACCCTGAAATTTCTGTTCTCTCCTCTGAGACAGCAGAATGTCTTTATTCTATTCAAACATACAGTATAAAAAGCACTACCTCTCCAAATACTGACAGCAACATGGACACCTGGGATTCTCGACAAGGCACCAAACTTTCCAAGTGAAGCAGTGCAGCTGCTGGGTATGCTGGATGTTCAAGAGTAGGCATGGTGATATTCCTGCAGTTAGTCACCTAAACACGTATGTCCCTTTTGAGGTTCAGAGACAGGAAACAAAGTGATCTGGAAAATAAAAAGTTTCCATTATCATTTGCTTTCACATGCATAAAAGGAAAATGAACAGGAGTTGATATAAAATCTAAACAGACTTATAGCTCAGGTTAATGGTATAATTATGATAGACTCAAAAGACTTCAGCAAAATAGAACTTGACTATGTAAGGCATTATACAGACATTTTCACACCAGACAGAATTAAAAAAAAAAAAAAATCAAATAAAAAGAGAAAGGCATACAGGATATAAGCATATCATAATAAGAAGCAATTGTCATAGATTAGTTAACTGGAGAAATATGTATCTAGTTCTGGTTTTACATGCTTTTAAAAGTAGCAAGGGAATAAAAGGAGGAAACTAGATTAGTCATAGATCATCACCTCTCTGAACAGCCAATAAACCAGGATTTACAAGTAATAGGGAAGAGATAGGGCATAGGGAAAGATAAAGATGACAAAATAACAGTTCTTTGGCTGCTAAGAGGAACACCTACCTCAGCTTAAGGGCAGCAGAGGCATATGAATAAAATCCGGCTGATGGTAAAGACTTGAAATATTACTTAAAAAATCGGAGCCCAAAACAGTTACATAAAACTGTAACATTAATTACAGTCTACCTTCCAGACAAGGCCTAGATAAAGAAAAACAATGGTCTTGACTGCTGAAGCTCTGGGAAGGCTAGATTTTAGCGACTGAATGCAGAAAAATACCTTAGTCAAAGATACTACTTGGTCTGCACTTCTGAAACTGTTGGAAAAACATCACATTTATCTCTAGTGATACAAACAACATGCAGAGAGAGAACTGAAGTAATTCAGCAGCTGGATTCTGACTTTGTCAATCATAATGTAACTTCACGATCCAAAAGAAAGTTTCAAAATTTTGGTAAAATAATCAAGGTATCTCACCAACTGACAGGAATATCTGTATGTTATCAAGACAAAGATAATAAACAAAGCATTACAAACACTTTTAAATATAAGTACTTGCAGCCAAACAAACAAACATGCTAAGTATAAGTACCACCACACAGGAAAAAAGAAAAAAGACTAGGGCAGCAGAAGGAGACCAGAAATAGTATGGGAAATAGAAAACAGACTGTTGTGAAGGAAAAAAGAAACAGTGGGTTGCACTAACAGGAAAGCTATTGGGATACAAGGAGGTTCATAAAGACATATGTATTTATGGAAAAACTATGTAAAAGAGAGTTCCTTTGGGGGCCAATCTCTGTTAAGTATTTCCATAAATACGTTTGAGGAAAGATTCTTTATTTTTACACTTTGCTTTCAGTGTTTTCTGAAGCAAAATTTGGGATTGTAAAATCATCAACAAAAAAATAAGTGGAATTAATGAGGAAAAAAAAGGATATCCCCGATAACAGAAGTAATGACAGTATAATGCAATTCAGTCCTTCAAATGACACCTATTTTCAAGCAATCACATCACACCTAACAAAGACTACAGTTAGGTATCAAGAAAGGTCTGAAGTAACTTGAGAAATAAGTTTATTTATAAGTCAATCACTTATTAAGTGTGGAAAAATCAAACCAATGTTGCTTCTCAAACACCCCTGCACATGACAACCTACACTAAACACATTTCAACCACTGCATGAAAAATCTACATCTCTCCTGACTATATATAGGTGATTTAATCTCCACAGAGGTCCCATCCTCGAGCTCACAGAGAAAAGATGCTTAGAGCAACAAGCTGCACCAAGCAACTAATTTAGATTAAATGGCAATGATAACACAAAGACTAGTACCAGGAAAAGCTTGAATTCAGGGTGTCCCTGCCCGGGGAAGGTTGTACATGTGATCCCAGCCAGACCAGGAAGGTGCAAAAAGCACTTACTTTGCAGCTGAGACCAAGTAAGGATGCCAAGAACACAAGTCAGATTTCATGGTTGGCTTACATGATTTACGAGGGCTTCTCTCAGTTCACTAGTCCTATAACACCAGCGCTTAGCAGCTTTCCCACACTTTAGCATGAAAGATGACAGAACTTCAGGAGAGTCGCAGGGCTCCTCGCCCCGCAGGCCTTACAGGGCCCCTCGCCGGCACAGCCGTGAGGGGGGAGGACCTCCGGCCACCACCGAGCGCGGCTAAAGGACTCCTTCCGGAGCTGGGGGTGCTCCCGGCCCAGGGAGCGGCTCAGCCCGCGGCGGGTCTCACTGCCGCACCGATTCCCAATGGGAAAGGAGCAGCACGAGTAGCAAGTCTGCTCCTTCTCCTCCTCCGCTCCTTCCTTCCCGCCCGCCCCGGCCCCGTTCACCGGCCCCGCTCACCGGCCCCGCTCCC
>VXAU01005540.1:21095-60370 GCA_013399695.1 Formicarius rufipectus | reverse complement strand
GTTTTGTTGTTTCAGAGGTTTGGGGTTTTTCGTTTGTCTGTTTTTTGGCTATGACAGTTGCATTGATTATAAACATTAAATGAACCTCTATTCCTTTGTAGTGGTAGGGGTGGGAGCATTGTGGGGGATGAGCAGAGAGTTGTTTGTTTTATTTGCACTGTAACATTCAAGTTTCTGGGCGAGTGTATGGTACTTAAAGACTTGATTTTGACAGGTCATATTAATTCTTTAGGCTAGTCTACACAAATAGAAAGTGACAAGTATTTAAGCTGATTCACATGTATTTGTGATAGTCTGTGATTTCACCTTATTCATCATGGCCGTCCTACAAGAGTAGATGGAGGGAACAGTGAAAAGTCTAGATTTAAGGAGAAGGGAATGTGTGCCCTGTGTAAATGACACTGAACTGGTAGGTCCTGGTAAAGAGCAGTGTTGTAGTTGAAAAAGGAGAGGCAATCAGGGGTTTAATTTTTTTAAAAAAACTTAATAGATAGCAATAGTAGCTCAGAATTTTGTCAGCAGGAATTCTTTTCTTCAGGTACTGAAGAGGGAAATTTTTGTGTGCATTGTGTCCCATCTCCTTCAAACACAAATAACTACAGTCAGCCACAGAACATGCAGCTATTGTGCTGGGAATTAAAAATAGAAGTCTGAGAACTGATCTTTTGCTTCTTACATAGTGGAATCTTGGAGGCTGTCTTAAAAGGCTTAGACAAAGCTGTGCACTGAAATTGTACTTATCTTAGTACTGCCAGAGAATTCTTAGGTGATGTGCTGCCATGTTCCCATTTATTCTAATACTGTAATTACTTTAGAATTTGGATCAACTGTAGTAATTATGTGTGTAAAGAGAGCTTTAGCAGCTTTGACAATAGGATTCACTACAGAGTGTCTACCCTTCATGGCTGCCAGAAACTATATCATCTTATAGAATTTCTAATACCAGTATCACTACAATTACCTTGCTAAAACAGGCAAATAATTTTGTGAAAGCAATGAATATGAAGGAAAAGGTAGAGTTCTTCAGTATTGATGTAATACCTATTTAATTAATAAACTTTTAAATTTTAATAACAATATATTTACTCTTAAGTCTTAGTCTTTTCTCTTTGTTAAGCAGGGTGATTTAACATGGCCAAATGTTTTGAACTTGAAATATGTAGAAAAGTGAGTTGCTGTCAGTCTGATTTGTCTCAACCTGCTGAAGAAACAATTTTCCATTCATTTCCAGCCAACATCTATGCAACTAGAAACTGATATTCAAAAAACCAGCATAAAAATTTTTATTAATGTACAGTGCTTTCCTAGATATTTATTGCTGCAGTACAACTTCTGGTTTGTAAGACTCAGGTTGCATTGTAGTTTATTAGCAATCAACTATGATTATTTGGCTCTAGTGTTTACAAACTATAATTCATCATCTTTTATTTATGAGACAATGTCAAATGAAAGAAGCAAATTATGCACTGGTTTTGGTTGGAAGAGCTCTGCACTCTACAGCATATTAACTTTGCCATGAAGCGTCAGTGTTAAATGTTCTGCTCTGACTACCATGTATATCCAATCTGCCTTCATCTCACACCAGAGAAAAAAGTAGACTCTTCATCAGAGTCTCACATTCTGGCAGCTGTGACTCCAGAAACAGTTTTAGAAAAACCCTGACCCGTTAAAGTCAATGGGACAATTGCCATTTATATCAGAGAAGCCAAGATTTTATCCCTTCTGTTCTCTGTGTTGATACTTTGGTTGACACCTGTGATAAACAAACAGAAAGTAGAAAAGAAGAGATTCCTTCTGTTGGTCCTTCTCTCATGGGGAATAATTTTCAGTGCAAAGAAAATATTTTAATATTCTGAAACAAAACTGTTTAAATCCTCCTTCTTCCATTTTTGCAACTGTCATCCCAAAGTAAAATATTTTAAGAAAGGAAAAATTATACTAACATGTATTCTGTGATATCATTGCAACTTTTACTGATGGATAGTTATAACTACTAAGAGAGATGGTCATTTTCCTTCTGGATTTCTGAAATTACTGTAATGACAGTTACATTTAATTATCAGATTCATACTATGATAGTATGAATATTACATGTATCTACAAGAAAAAATCAGTAGCAAAACAAATGAAATAAAATAATAAAGGCAATGAAGGAAAGCAAAGGTGAGCATATACTTTATTAATAGCATGTCAAACCACTTGTATCAGTAGATGCTATATTTTACCCCTGGTTATTAATGTCTCCAGTATGACACTACTAAAGCAGATGGCAACATATTTATTACTGTGTAATAATCTCATTGTCACTCTTATAAATAAAAGATTTTTATTTCATAATATAAATTTCTTGGATGAGTCTAAAAGTTCTTTTACATTATCTTTGTGGTTAACATGATAAAATAGTGTTGCAAAGTCCTAAGTAAGTTTTAATATGACAATCTCCTCTAAGAATAAAATAAATTTATCTATGTCAAGCGAGGTTCTTAACCTCTGAACATTTACAACAACACAGGATCTGAAGGGAATATAATTTTGATCATATTTTCTGTATGGTCATTTACTGAAGAATTACAAGTCAATATAGACTGGATAAGGTTGGATAAATTACCCAAATTAGTTCCTTCCCTTCTGGTTCCTTGCTTCTGAAAAAATTGCATTAAAACAATCACCTTCTATTCTCTATGAGGAAAAACATCTGCTCATATATTGTGCCAAAATGTTTTATATATTAATATTGTAATAGTATTATTAATTATAATATTACTGTGTAGATGGAGCTCTGATTCAATTAGTTATGATGGTTAAAAATTTTATGCTGGAAACATACTTTAAAACTACCAGTTTAAAACTATATGACTGCGGAATTAGCGGGAAATCCGACCCAGCATGACGACCAGTATGATCTCAAGCCAATGCCAATTTATTGTTTACAAAGCACATTGTTTTATACGTTTAGAGCATCAGTGTCACACATACATCAAGCGTTTATTGGCTACTACCTACTGTCCACTTGTCACATAGGCATCTCTTTGTTCATTTATTTTTGCAAATTCATACATATTTCCCATCTGCAGTTTTCTCTCCTGTATCCTTTTCAAGGTCTTTACCACATAGCTGCATTGTCTTACAAACTCAGAATATCTGGATTGCTCATACTTACAATATGCCCTTGTTCTTGCAAATATCCCACATATGACATCTGAATATTGGTGTATATATTTTGGTGCGATAGCTTGTTTGACTGGTCTCATCAGTAGACTTGGACAAAATTTTTGTTTTAATATTTTCAAAGACTCCTTATGTGTCTTAATGGTAGTGTGATTACATACACAAAAAAAACCAACCCAAAACAAAACAAAAAACCCTAACAAACAAAATTAAATGAGACAACTATAACCTATAACCCATTTTCACACTACTTGTGTTTTTTAAAACTACTCCTTCTAGGACTCATCTGAAGTATACAGGGCAAAGGAAGAAGAAATTAAGTTTCTGATGAAGAGTGTTATGCAGATATATGAGATTATATATATGATTTAATATCTAAATAATGCATGAAACTGAGTATGCATTGGTTTTGCAGTTTCACTGGTTTCTACTTGCATTATCACAATGCAGTATTTATTTGCAATCATGAATACTTCTTCCTGAATCATTCTTGGCTCCAACAAGACCTCAGACACTGTAGTGTTGTTAGCACTAAAGCAGGACATGCAGTGTAGGAAATTCAGTTAAGATTCCTCTGAAATTCAAAGCACAAAGAGTCATAGAGCCAAGAAAACTTATGAATTAAGATTGTCCTCTTTTTCAGCTAGAAGATATATCTCTAAGTGATATGACATTTTTATATATCCTTCTGGTTGATAGCCAGTTGAAACTGAGTCAGTAGTGCCCTGGCAGACAGGAGGGCCAACTGTGTCTGAGGGAGCATCAAGCAAAGCATCTGCAGCCAGTCGAGGGAGAGGATTGTCTCACTCTGCTCTGCACTGGGGCAGCCTCACCTGGAATATTGTGGGCAGTTTTGGGCACTGCAGTGTAAGATATTAAGCTCTTAGAGAGTGTCCAAAGGATGACTGTCAGTGAAGGCCTATAGGGGAAGCTGCATGAGGAGCGGCTGAGGGCACTTGGTCTGTTCACTCTGGAGAACAGGAGACAGAAGGGAGACCTCATTGCAGTTATAACTTCCTTGTGAGAGGAAGAGGATGAACAGGCACTGATCTCTTCTCTGTGGTAACCAGTGTCAGGACTTGAGGGAATGACCTGAAGTTGTGTCAGATGTGAGGTTTGGGTTGGATATTAGAAAGAGATTGTTGGGCAGTAAAATAGGTTCTTCAGGGAGTGGTCACAGCATCAAGTCTGTCTGAGTTTGAGAAGTGTTTTTGGACAATACTCTCAGACCCAGGGTGTGACTTAGGGATGGTCCTGTGCAAGGCTAGGAGTTGGACTCAGTGATCCTTCCAGCTCAGCGGATTTTGTGATTCTGTGACTCTGTGATCTACTCTGTGATCTCTCCTTGTCCTTATGAATCCTGTATGCCTCTTTCACACCTCACCTTCACCCAGAAGGCACTTTTTCTTTATATGAAGTCAGAACTTTTGCCCACATTGAATGCATCAGCCAACAAAATGCAAATGTTACAAGGCATCATGGAGAGGTTGAATGACCTATGGTGTACTAAATAAACAGATTTTCTGAAGTTGTGCCCTGACAAGTAGACAGTGGCTGGCCAGTCAGCAGGCACTGTAAGTAACTGTTATAGGTTCAGGTTCTAAAGGAATTTTTCTTTCCCCACCCTCACAATGAGGAGTGAATTGTCCCAGCCCGGGCCATTTGTCTCTAACAAAAGAACCAAGAGTACCGTGCTTAAGGGTGGGGGAGAGGGGCACACGGCTTTTTGAGAGTCGGCAGCAGAAGTCTGCAGGGAGAGAGAAACCCCGGAGTCTTGGGTTTCTTTCTTGCTTTTCCTGCTGTTTCCCTTTCCCATACCTGGATTAAAAAGCTTTGACTTTTTGGGACTGTTTGTTGACTTTTGCCCGAGAGAGAGAGAGATAGAGACGACACTGCTAGCCGGGGGGCCCCTTACACCAGGCCTTCTGTGAGGGAGCCGGCGGCGGCCATCCTAGACGTGGGAGAACTTTTTTCTTACATCGGAAGCTCCAGCCCGAGACCAGCAGACCCGAGCCTTTCAGAGGGACACACCGGAGTCTTTCTTCCCATCCACCAACCCCCCGGGGGCATCCCAGCACCAGTCACTCATCTCCTCACTTGCTGCCCGTAAATACCGGGGACAGACTGTGTGTGTGTTTGTGGGGGGTTTTGATCCAGGAGTTTTTATTCATTCTGCCTTGGTTGTTCTGTTGTCTCTTGAATATACATATATATATCATAGCTAGGAACTGTTATCCTTCCATTTGTCATACCTTAATTAAATTTTGTTTTGAAATTAAAGGAGACTTGTCTCTCTGTTTTAGTTATAAATTTTTCTAAGTTCTCTAAACTTAGACAGTAACTCTCAGCTGTATTTGTAATGTCACAAGGGCATCATGCTTGTCATACGAAATTATTACTGACAGTTGATGAGAAGTCTGAAGTGGTAAAATGATTAAAAGCACACCTGTGATCATATTATTGATGAAAATTAAAATTACCTGTCCCAACTGACTTTTTCTGCTGTCATGTACTGTGCACCATTTCCTTAGTAATGAAACATTTACACCACTTATGCTAGCTTGAGATAATGTATTCCCCTCAGGTGTTTGCTTTTTATCATCATCTGTTCTAATGTATGAATGCTGATGTTGTAGGTGATTACAGATGTGCCATAATCCTTAGTTTCTGCAAATAGTCTCTCCCTTCCCACTCTTGCTACTCAGGTATTTATAGGTCTGTCACAAAACCACTGAATGAATATTGCAGCTGTCAGTATATTCAAAATTTTTTTGGAAAGACTTAGTAGATAAATTGATACAGAAGAGGGATAATATGAAGAGTTTATCTAATATAGTGCATTCATTCCTAGACCTTAATTCTACATAACTAATATATTTTTATGCATCATGCAATTTAAATGTGCTTTTTTTAGAAGTTAGTAGGAAGACTGAATATTTAAAATATCCAAGATTTTATGATACATACTTTTTTATTTTTATAAAGATGTTTTTAAGATATAGTTCTCCTCAGTTTACTCAACACTTGAAATCAGTTTAAATTGTCACAGTGTTCACAAAATCATGGAATAGTTTGGGTTAGAAAGGATTTAAGAGACTATCAAGTTCCAAACAGCCATGACAAGGGACATCTTCCTCTAGACCAGGTTACTCAAAGCCCCATCCAACCTGGTATTCAGCACTTCCAGGGATGGGACATCCACAACTCTGGGCAACCTCTTCGACTTCCTCACCACCCTCACAGGGAAAGATTTCTTCCTAAAGTCTAATATAAACCTACTGTCTTTCAGTTTGAAGCTATTCCCCTTTGTCCTGTCACTTCAAACTCTTGCAAAGAATCCTCCTGTAGTCCTTCTTCAAGCAATGAAAGGCTGCAAATAGGTCATCCCATTCTCTCCTTCAGGCTAAGCAATACCGGCTAAGCAATGGCTTCTCTTAGCCATTCCTTGTAGGAGAGGTGTTCCATTCATCTAATCGTGGCAGCATTTCTTTTGACTTGCTTGAACAGATCCTTGCACAGTGGACCCCAGACCTGGCTTCAGGTGAGGTCTCAGCAGAGCAGAGTGGAGAGACAGTATCACCTTACTCCACCTGCTAGTCATATGCCTTTTGATGTAGTTGCGGGATACAACTGGCTTTCTGGGCTGAAAGTGCACATTGCTGAGTCATGTCAAGCCTCTCAGTTGCCAGCTCCCCCAGATCCTTCTTGGCAGTGCTACTCTGGCTCAGTTCATCCTCCGAGTCTATATTGATACTGAGATTTGCCCCAATGCAGGTGCAGCGCCATCTTGGCCTTGCTGAATTTAATGAGGTTTCCATGGGCCCATTTCTCAAGCTTGTCCATGTCTCTCTGGATGGCATCCCATCCTTTCACTGTGATAACTGTACCACTCAGCTTGGTGTGTCATCTGGAAACTTTCTGAGGGTGCACTTCATCCCTTCATCTACGTCATTAATGAAGATATTAAATACAACTGGTCCCAATACAGACCCTTAAGGGACACTACTTGTCGCTGGTGTCCATCAGGACTTTGAGCCATTGATTACTACCCTTTGTATGCAACCATCCAATCAGTTTCTTATCCATTGAATTGTCTGGCAATTAAATCCGTTTCTTTCCAAATTAGAGAGGAGGAAGCTATAGGGGATCAGATCAAAGCCCTTTAAGGTCCAGATAGATGGCTTTTGCAGCCCTCTCCAAGTCCATTGATGGAGTAATTCCATTGTAGAAGGCTATAAAGTTTGTCAGACAGAACTTACCTTTGGTGAATCCATGCTGGTTGTCTTGAATCATTTCCCTGTCCTCTGTGTGTCTTAGCCAAGAGTCTAGGAAGATCTGTTCCATGATCATCTCTGGCACAGAGGTGAGCCTGACAGGTCAGTAGCTCCCAGGGTCCTAATTCCTACCCACTTTAAAGACAGGTACAATGTTTCTGTTTTTCCATTTTTCCAGTCACCTGGCAGTATGGCCTGACTGCCATAATTTTAAAATATCATGGAGAGTGGTTCTTCAACTACACCAGCCAATTCCGTCAGGACTCTGGCATGCATCTCCTCAGGTTCCATAGACTTATGTATTTTTAGTTCCTTAGATGGTTATGACCCTAATCATTACTTGCAGTGGGAGGGATTTAGCTTCCCCAGTCCATGTCTTGGGGTCAATCCACTTGAGTGGTGTAGGAAGAGAGGTTGCCATTGAAGACAGAGACAAAAAAATGTCTTGAGTACCTCAGCCTTCTTATCTATTGTTACCAGCTTGCTAGCCTTGTTTATCACAGCCTTCCCTTCTTGTTTTTTCTGACTGATATACCCATGGAAACCCTTCTTGTCATTCTTTGGATCTCATGCCAGTTTGAGTTCCATATTCACCATGTCCTTCCTGATCCCATCCCTACACATCCAGACTGAGTCCCTATATTCTTCTCAGGTCACCTATTCATGTTTCCACTGCCTGTGCATTTGCTTCTTACCCACTAGTTTGACCAGCAGTTCCCTATTCAACCATGCCTTTCTTGCCTAATGTCTTGCTTCTGGGCTCACTAACTTCTGTGCTCTATGGAAGACACCCTTAGAAGACCTGTCAGTTCTGATTTACTTGCTTATCCCTGAGGGCAGTTTCTCAGGGGATCTGTTACAATTCGCTTAAATATTGCAGAAAGAACTTCAGATTCGAATACTCCCCTGAGCAAAATTAAAACTCACACAAGTTGTCTGTTGATACCAAAAATTTATTTTTATTAATTGATAAGAGATGCAAAGAGAAGAAAAAAGAAAAGGTTGGGGGAAAGCTGAGATTGCTTTTAGAATCAGATAAAAGTTACCACCAAAAGACTACCTTTTACCACGTTGATGGCAGTGGGTGCAGAGGGGAAAAGAGCAGTTTCTGCCTTCTTTTTTCTCTGTCACAGCTGCTTTTATGCTGTTGTGTCTTCTGGCAGCAGGGGGGTTTTAGCAGCTTTAGTTACCTGGAATGCAGCCTGGATATGTGGCTTCCTCACTCATGTGAAGCTGTGTTCACAAGCCATGTGGAATCCTACTTTAGCAACTTTGAAAAATATGGTAAGGGTAGAAGGATGTTATAACTCATGCATGTGGTATGGTGTGTTTCAGTTCTCTCCGTGCTGGCAAAGTTTCAGTCTCTGGTGGCAGGTAGGCAGCAGACAGTGGCATAGAAGTGTCTTAATTTAGAGGAAATTAAGAAATTTAGACTAGAAACCAAAGAAGGAAAAAAAGGCCTCCTTTAAATTTAGAACAATACTTTAATTAAAAATACAGTTATAGAAAGGATAGCAGTTCTTAACTACCATTTTTTTTTCTTTTTTTCAAGAGAAACAAGGAAACCAGAGCTGAATGACCAATTTGTAATTAACCCCTCTGGACCCTATGCAGTCTCTGTTCCTGTTGGGTGCAGTAATATTTACAGACAGCAGGTGGTGATGTCGCTCCTCAGCTGGTGCAGTGCTGCCTCAGGTCACAGACAGTTCGATGTGTCCCTCCAGAATGGACGGTGTGAGATCAATAGAGTGCCGCACAGAGAGGGATGAGCTGGGATCCTTTTTACTGTGGGCAAACTCTCTCCTAGTGTTTGGCTGGAGGAAGGAAAACTCACCAGGGTGGGGAGCCAGAGATGGGGCAGAACCCCCACCCCTGATGCTGACCATCGGTTCTGTCAGGAGACCTGCAGCAAACTGCGGGTAGGTGAATGGCTCTACCTCTGTCTCTCTCTCTGAAGCATCGGGAACTCTAAAACACAGGGGTTGGAGTGGGAGAAGAAGGAAGGATACCAATCCACAGGGGCAGAGGCTCTCTGAAGGAGGTCTTTCTCTCTCTCTCACAGCAGTCCTCTCTCTCTCATGCCAGCCAAAACCCAAGTGCCACCTTCCTCCCACACCCCCCCCCCAGAGGGAAAAGAAAAAATAAAGCCTTCCCCTCCTCCTCACCACCCCCTCCATCAAGTTAGTCAGGCACCCCACCTCAACCATCATCTCCTCCTTTGTTAGTTAGCAGTGGGGAAAGATAGGGCCGTTAACTCCTAATTTGCTGGTAGGGGAAAGAAAAAATTCCACCAGGTCCTAAAACTATAACAAGAAGAAAAGGGTGAGGGGGAGATAGGGAGAGACTTTTAGTTACAGTAAGAAGCTTTCTCTCTTTTCACAATCCCTGATTTTCCAAAGTCTCTCATTAATTTTATAGTGTTCAAAGGAGGTAGTTGTGCTTTCCTGCCATGTAACTCCATTTAGATGTTTTGTAAAGATCAAAATAGCAGGATCTTTTTAGCTGGAAGACTCTAGCAGGAAGGTCTTGTGAGAACTTCTGGCAGGAAAGCTGACAGAGAATTTCTTGATAGAAAGTTTTGACAGGCAAAAACAATGGCAAAACATTATTTTTTGCATTTCTACATTATCTGTGTGCCACAGGGTCCTACTGACTAACTCTTTGAAGAGCTGGAAGTTTTCTTTCCTGAACTTCATGATATTCACTTTTCTCTTTACCTGACCTATATCTGTGGGGACTACAAACTGCAGCAAAGCATGCTCACAGCAGCCCAGGCTGTCTCTGATCTTGACATCCCTGATTAGCTCATGTGTACTGTTGACTATCACATCCAGTATCATGGTATGTTTAACACTTGGCTTAAGAATTTATCCTCCATGCATTTCAGGAGTCTCCAGAATTGCCTACATCTGCTGTGCTTCTTTCCCAGCAGGTGACAGGTTGGTTAATAACTAATACTGTAAAATACAAGTGGAACGTAACAGCTTCTGAAAGTTGAAGTCCATCTAAAAGCAGTGAATGATTGCAGTCACTAAAGAAAACACACCACTGATGACAAGTTCTTTGTCCTCTGTAATTATAAAATCATATAGAATAAGTAACATTTCTTAAAATCAGTTACTAATATTATCATTTTTTTAAAAATATAGTAGTTCAATAGCATTCTAACTTTTAAAGAGACCATTTAAGAGAATGTTGAACTTCATATTTTATGAGATTGTATGCAACACTCAAATGTACAAATTTTTAATCAATACCATGATGTTGAAACTCTGAAGTGCCAGAGCTTAGCTTTGTTTGAGCATGTTTGAGAAAGAAAAACTAAAAATGACATAGACTGGCATCACCAGATTTTGGACTTGGATAGAGATCTGAGATTCTGCCTTGTTCAAATTTTTGTTATTCCTCTAATTTTTAAAGTGTGCTTCTTTGAAATCAAAGATTAGCTATGACATATTTTTCATTTTTATTTGTACTTTATGTAAAACTTTAACTCAATGTGACAAACTAACACTAGAGAAGCAATATTCTACTGAAAAAGTTTTTTTTTTAATATTTCCCAGAAAGTATAAATAAATCAAAATGGAAATTTTATTCCACAGGTATGATTTTGAGCTTTCTCAATCAAACTTTTCCCTTTGTTTGGCTAGTAAATGTGGTAATATGTGTTGCATGCACATTCAAGTCAGCAAGTGAGTTTTTCAGCATTCTTTTGCAGGTGGAGAAAAAATGTAAGAGGTCTCCATGAGGGTACTGCAGTTATGTCACTGAATATCTCTGAACATGGCTCACATGACCCATCTCAGTGATTCTCTGATTAAATATTCAGGTTTTGACTATTCTTATCACTTCCTTATTTTCTTTTTTCCTCACTACTACTAGGCCCTGAAAAGTTATCGATTTCTGTGTGTACTTATTACAACAGTGAATATTCAATGAGAGTCAATGCTTCCTATCTCATCTAATTTCATTTTAACAGTATAAGGTGTCTCGTTGTTGTTTAGGCCTTCTCTTGGGTGATCCTTTCTGTGCTGATCACTTCCAACTCCTGCTTTTCCTTACCTCGCAGAGGCCTTTTGCAATCTCTTCCAGGACATCTGATCTTTATCTCGGGAGTATGTACAACATCTCTCTTATGACGAGATGTTCTTTTTCTCTTTTAGATTCTTCTTGCTTTTTTTTTTTTTCCCCTCCTTGCAAAATCCTGATATTTGTCTTAACTGTTTCTACTCTTCCTTATCAAAGAGAGACTTCTGCATCTTTTCTCTGTCCTGGTTAAAACCCTTATGATTAACCCATAACAAGAAGTGTACACTTGTCCTTTCTCCCTCACTGTCACACACAGACCTCTCCCTGGGTCTTTTCCTCTAATGAATGACATTGCAAAAATCATCGAAGTATAGTCCTTTGTCCCAGTTCAATGGTCAAAAAATTGTTAACTGCACTTTTGGGTTTGAATCATTAGATGTTGTGCACAATTTTTTTTCTGTTGGCCCCCTGTCCTTATGCTTATTGTGCCCATCTAATTAATAACAAAAATAAGATGAACACAGCACTTTCTTTTCTTTTCTTTAAAAATTCTGACTTCTTTGGAGCATAGTAGTAACAAAATCAACATTCTCTTCTGCACTGATCTTATTTTCCTTACTATGCTGCTGATCTCTTTTCTGGGTCTTAAGTTTCAGGAGCTGCAACTTAGTGTTTTAATTCATACTTAGTGTTCATTTTGTGTCCCTAGATTAAACATAGAAATGTTCTTTAACATTTTCCAAGGTTACATAGACACAAGTTACTAATAACAGTATTAATATTATGAATAATGGGGCATACCTATTGATGATTTAGTAAAAGTAGCACATTTTCCCTTGAGGGAGAGAAAATGTTTAACAATTGTAATTCCTATTCTTATTTGTTCTTGTGCTCACCGTTGTTGCTGCAACTGTGTTCTTGAAATTGAATTTTCTGTCTGTGTTATTAAGTGTTGTTATCCCATAGCTGTAAGATATATCCAGCAGCTGGTGGAAATAGATCAAAAACAAAACTGCGAAACATCATGCTACAGTGAGCATCTACTTCAGATTTGTCTCAAGTAGACAAGGAAATACAAAAAAGTTTAAATGTAGAAATCCTTTGCCTTCCTCTAGTCTTAATACTGAAAGAATGTGTTCTTGCTTCATTAACAGTCATAGAAAAGTATTTTGTTGTTGATTCTCCTAATAATACTTTGCACATTTACGTCAATCTACAGCAATGTATTCATTTTCATTTCCTAAAATTCAGTCAAACAATCAGCAAAATCACTTGTCATCACCATTCTCCCTATTCAGTAAACGTAGTAGATCATGTATGTTATTTTGTGACTATATATCATATAACAGACTTATGTTTATGACTTTTCCAAGATGGTGAGCTGTAATTGTACAATATTTTATTATTACGTTATTTCCCATACTGAAGACACAACCCTAATATAGTAGATTATCATTTAACTAGTTCAGAAACATGTAAACATGCATTTTTGTTTCAGAAAATTAGCGCATTGTGCACTCAAACTTGGTAAGGATGAACATTCACGCATAAAATTAAGTTTGTTTTCTTTACTCTTTTCTATTAAAAACTGCATGGGAGTTATCTTCCCTTGTGTTTCAAGGGCAAGATTCAAGGAAAAGCCTTTTAAAAAACACCAAATGTTATGTTTTTGTGGCCTGGCAGATTTTGACATCACTAGTCATCATTCCACAGGTAATTCCATGGGTAATTGTTCAATCATATTATGTGATGTAGAATCTATTTTATAAGCAAATATCACTTTATGATTGTTTTTCTTTTAATAGATAGTTTTTATCTTCAAAATGTCAATGTTATTGTGAGAGGGTTCATGATCTTAATACGGAATGTTTGTCCTGAACTCATAAAACTTTTTCTTGTATTTACAAAATAGAACGTATTAAAATTAATTTTTAAATATCTAAACATTAAAGTTCATGTAACATACATATGAGCTATTGTTACATCTATTATATTAAAATACACTTTTTCAGTTTATATAATGCATATATTTAATTTCTGAAACCACCCTGTCATTAGTTATTCTATTTACGTTGAAATGTGTCACACAAAAGAAGTGTTAAATATATTTTGATACACTAGACTTTCTATCTCTTCTTTATAGGAATTAACAGTATCATTTTTTTCTGCTATCATGAGTTGTGAATAAGAAACATGATAAATAGGGTAGAATTTCTTTAATTTTAGTGACTTGTTTAGCTTTAAAGTAAGATTCTTCAAGGTTATGTCATTAACAGGAAAGAAAAACATTTACAAGACCCTTTTTTAAATTTCTAATCAAGTTCTTGCACCTGCTGTTTTGAATTGCCATGTATATCTTTATGTCTGTAAAATGTAGGTACCAAAAGTGTTACAGGAAGAAATTTTGTAGACGTGTAAGAAATTTTTGAATGGTAATGATTTTATGTAAAAAAAAAAGGGTATTACAATTTTATAAAGAATAATAATAATAATAGAAAAAGATAAAACAGTAAAAATTTTAACAAAATGCAAGCCTAATAAGTGAAATAATGAGTGTAAGTTTATTCTACAATCTGTAAAAACCACATTTGTTGAACACGCAGTGAGACTATGTATAGTCTATGATAGAGATTTATCTCCTCTCTCTTTTACTATGTAGTGATATATACAGAATCCACAAATTAAGTCTTTCTCTTAAATCAGGAAAAAATCTCATAAATCAATCAATAAATAAATGATACTTTGTAACTTCTTTTTTTCTCTTTCGTGTAACATTAGGAAAGGCTTTGTAGGTTTACCCAAAAAAAAAAAAAAGGAAAATTTTATATTGGAAATATCTAAGGAATTAAAATGTCTAGAAAATTAATAGAAGTAATATGAAGTTTCAAATGTGCCAACATAGCAATCATCTACTGCTCCTAAAAGTTGATGATGATGGCTAGACTTTGCGAATGAAGATTTGGGAGGGTTTTTACCCATGCAAAGTGGGTGAATCCCTCAAGCCTGCGCAGTGGATTTTTTTTTTTTTTAGGTGAGGCACACCGTGTGCAGAACTGGCCCCACCATTTACTCCTGACATTCCTCTGCCAGGGCCTAGCAAGCTTGGACAGTGACAGCGAGGTCCTCAGGATGTAGGTTTTGGAGTCAGAGTTGTCCTTCTCCTAGGATGGCTGCTGGGCAGCTGACGAGCCCATCCTGCTCGAGTCCTAAAGGTTATTCAGCAAATTAAATGCATATATTGACCCAAATTTGTGAAAGTTAAATTGTCCACTGAAATGATGTGACAAGTCTTCAAATCTGTTCTTCTCCTATACAAAATATTTGTTTAAACTCTTGCATTCATAAATTCTGTATAGTCTTTAAATAAAATTTAAAACTGAAGAAAAATTTTTCCTTGCCTTAGTTAGCAGACAGTCTTATCTTTTGAAGGATTCAAATGTACTCTTGCCAACTTTGTCAATATTAGAACAGCACTATTGTGCATTTAATGATAGAGGAATTTACATGTAACTTTAGAGCATGATCTCATACTTTTATATAAATGAAGGAGTATACAAGTGTTGTGATTTTTGAAGACACAGTATTATCTAAGAGTCTTTCAGGGACTTCAGTGGAGAAAAATTCAGTTTCTAGACTTCCTAGAGGAAAACAAAAGCATCTGTACCTTTTAAAACGTAGAACTGAGTCCTGACCTTAAGTGAGAGTAAATCTGGAGAAAATTACTTCTGTGTTGGAAAAAGAGATGTTTGGAGGGTTTTATATCACCAGATTGAATTTAAACATGTAACAGCTGTCTGAAACTTTTGAAAGTGTTTGAGGGTTAGAGCATCCTGAAAGGAAAACATCTATGATTAAAAGGCACACAAAGCAGGCACAGATGTTTTCTCAGAGATTTATATATGTTTAATACATTCTAAAATGTATTTCTTATTATCTATCATACAAGGAAAGTCAAGGACCACAATTTGAAAACAGCCAGTTAAGGTTTCCTGTAAAACCTAAATTTGGAATTGGTACCACATGTGTAAACGCATTTGTCATGGATACCACTCAGTTATATACTCAGGTCTTTGAGTCACACTTTTGACAAAGGATCATTTTCTATTCCTGTTGTTTTTGGGTTTTTTTGCTAACAATACAAAACAAAGTGTAAATTGCAGAAATACGAACCATCTCTCCCAGAACTGTGTTTAGCAAAAGCTCAGCTTGGAACCTATAGACAGATATAAAGTTCTATTTATAAAAAAAAAAATACCTCCAGGAATCAAAAATTGACCACAAAAATTAGCTGATACTTCATAGTTTTGAATGTAATCTCTTTGTCTCAGCTTCCCTTGTGTAAAGTGGTATTGTATTACCTCACCTCACTACACTATTCTGAAGATATACTAATTATTATTGTAAATATCTAGGATCTCGTAACAAAAATTCTGTAAGGTAGTTAATAATTCTGCTTTCAGAGAAAAATTTGAATAATTATCAGTAACAAAGGGCAGTGAATAATACTGGAAAATACTCAATACTGACTTTCTTTAACTCCATTCATAACAGCTGGAAATAATTAATTACAAGTCCTTTAACATCTGAGTAAAAATTATATTTTTTCTTTTCTTCAATTATATGGTTATTTTAAGAAATTATACTCTATCTCACACAAAGCTTACTTTGAAATAAATACAAAATGGCAATCTTAAGTACAATTCCCTAGTTTTACAATAGTCTTAGTTCATGTAGTGTATTTCTGCACACAGTATTTTCATGTGTCTTGGTTTTTAGTTGCCAGGGTCAGTTTGTCACTGTGTGGATGTGTATTCTAAAGCCTCTATGCCATTTTTTCCATGAACTGCTCACAATGGCACATTCACAGCTATTGTCTAAGGCACAGCACACCCGTCAGGCTGCAGGCGGGGTGTTTTGGAACTTCCGTGAGATAAGGAAATTCTTCTGCCTCCACACCCACCTGAGGGGTCATGTCTGCTAACGGCCCATCAGGGGTATCAAAAATAGGTCATTGTTTATCTCACAGAGTAAATCACCCATTGTTTAAGTCTCCGCCCTGGGGGAGGGACTGGGCGGAGCCTAGGTGAATATAAGCAGAGGATTTTTGGGCCTAGGGGGTTCTCTTCAGATTCCAGAAGAGGACCAGCAGACTGTGACTGCCACCAAACTGCAACCATCACTTTCACCAGCAGAGGAGTTGCACTGCTCTTCGGAGGGACACGCCAAAGTGTTTTTTTTTCTTCTCACCCACCAACCCCCCCGGGGGGCAACCCAGTACCAGCTACTCATCTCATCACCTGCGGTCTGTAAAATACCTCTGTGCCCACCAGAGACAGAGACTGGAGGAGGGAAGGGTTTTTTGCTCAGGTTTTTTTTCTATTTTACTCGTTTAGTTCTGGTTGTTTTTGTTTATCTTAAATACATATATAGATATATATAAATTATAGCTAGGAACTGTTATCCTTCCATTTATCATATCTTAATTAAAATTTGTTTTGAAATTGAAGGAGATTTGTTCCTCTGTTTTTAGCTATAAATTTTTCTAAGCTCTCTCTAAACTTAGACATCATGAAATGTTCATATAAAAAAACAGGAGTCTGTTATAAAAGATACGTGCATCTTGCTACTAATTAATGGCATACCCAAATTTGTCTTCTCTTTTTATAGTTCTTGTACCTATAATTTTGAAAATTTTTATATTTTTAGAAAAGTGGCTTGAGCTTGTCTGTGCACAGATTCTAATCTCCATTAAGATGTGTTTCAAATGTACATGAATTCCGGGACTGAAAAAGTAATCTTTGGTACTTTTTTTATAAACAAAAATGGAGACTTAGCTATCAAGATCAGAAATGTCTTTGAGGCATATCTCATCACTCAGATAAAAAGCAACTGATTTTGCAGCTTTTTTCATTGGTAATGCTTTAGACTTCCATGAGTTTTTTGCCTTATGGTTTAGATGAGTAATACTGTAATACACTATAAAACAACAAGATTTATTAAACATCTGAAATGATGCAACAATACTAACCCGTTTTATTTTTATATATTATGAAAGTTGTGTTATAGCTTAGTTGAATAATAATTTTTAAGTGAGTTTTTAGCATTACTTTTAGTAGAGGGACTTTTTATCTGAAGTGGTCAGGATAGAGTTCTATATTTTTTGATTTAGAGAAACAGTCTGAAGAGAATTACTTACATCAAAGCAATTAACTTATCAACAGACCTCTTGGGATATTCTCTCCTGAAAGAATTTGCTAAGGAATGGGACATACTATATCAGAAACAAGTCCTTCCACCAAGACCAGAGGAGTTTATAAAATAAATTTCTATACCTTAACTGGAAGACAAAAACTTGATACAGGGAGTAATGAATTGAATTTTTTGGAATTATAGAAGTAGAATGTAGAAGTTCGGATACAAAAGGTTCCCAAGGGCTGAGAAGTTTTTGAACCATTTCTCTACTGCGTAGAGTTTTGAGTGTGCTGTGTGCTTCAGCATAATAATTTCTAATAAGTTGTAGGGTAGATTTTGCAACAGTGCTTTAGTCTACTTTAAGACTGCTCCCATGGACATATCCTCATGTTTCATGAAGCAGCTTTCAGTTAGTACTAAGTACTCCTGAGATTTCTACCTGAAGGAGAATAATGGACATTTAAATAGTTAATTGGAAAGTTAGTGTCTATTTTTATGCTTCTGATAAATTTACAGCTATGTTGATTTTGAGGGATTTAAATTTCAAAAGATATATTTGTATGATAGCATTATAAAAAATTAACACAATATTTTCATGTTGGAGAAATCTTCCCTTCTAATCATGTCTTACTGACCACTAGATACTGATGATTAATAGAGGGATAAACTGAGACAGAAAGAAATTAGTCACGGTGTAAGTTTACCAATGTTTAACTATTTCTTTCAAATAAAAAAAACCAGGTTTTTGCCAAAGCAATCCTCTTAGAATCACCTGATTAAAAATGACAACTACCACATTTTTTGAGACTATGAATATATTACACTTTCTTCTAGGATAAACGTTCAAAAGAAGATCAGGGAAATATATCTACAAAATAATGCTATGCACATAAATAGTTTGGGGTTTCAGCTGATCCAGTATCACTTTTCGATGGTTGTGTGCTTGTTTCTATCAACAGTATCTTGAATTTAAAAATTATACGATTTTAATTTTTTTGCAAACTGTTGGCTTTACCACAGTTCTAAAATAAAAGGAAAAAGATAAAATTGCATATAAAGTCCATAATTTTATGCATGCTTACTTTTTTCTGTTGACGCATGTCTCATATTACTCTAGATAATGGATAAGAAGTTTTAAAATACTGGTTGAATGGTGTAGCATATAGTGTTTTCCATATCTTTGTTTATTCATCTTTTGTGCTTTTGGGGTTTTTTGTTTCTTTTTTTATTTTCCTGTTTTTTAAGTCACTGTAAATTTTTAGTATTTAATTCCTTGTTCCCTGAAACTGAAAAGGTCTTCAGAAAAGCTTCAGCTTTATGCATTAAGCTACTATTCATTAACATGACTACATAGCAGGTTCATACATAATAGAATGGTTCATCTTCACTGGAACTGTTTTTGTTACAGTTTGAATTAAATCTATTTGTTCATAATTATGTTACCTAGTCTTTGACTAATCTGTTTCAGTTCATTGGGCCTTTTAGCAGTATTCAGAATATATACTCATGAAAGAGTAATAAAATTTAGCTGAAAATATCTTCAGTTTTTTCTGTTTCTTTTCACATTTGTTTCAACATTTAATCAGAATATTCATGAGAGTACGAATAGAAAAAACTTAGTTATTTGATAGGCACAGCAACTAATAGATCTTTACCTATTGATGTAAATTAATTAATACATTGCGGTCCACATTCAAGATTGTTTCATCACTGTTTCCATCTAAATCAGAGCTTGCCAAACCTGTGCCAAAACTTTGCAGAAACATTTCCAATTATAGTGCTCCAAATAAGCACCATACTTTTAATTTTAGAGTGTTTTGTCCTGTTATAGTTTCAGAATCTAATGGAATTTTTTCTTTCCCCACCACCAGAATGAGGGGCGAATAGGTCTATTTTCATCCATTGCCTCTGACAAAGGAAGCACAGGCATAACCTAGGCACTGACAATTCATTGGGTGTGGTGGGAGAGGAGCACACTTTTTGGTTTTGGTTTTTATCCTGCAGTCTGCCGGAGGAGAGAGGGAGAGACAGCTCTTGGGAAAACCTTCACCTTACGGGTTTTTGTTCTCTTTTTTCCTTCTCCTCCTTTTTTTTGTTGTTTTTTGTTTTGGTTTGGGTTGGTTTTTTTTTGTTTTATTTTGTTTGGGTTTTTTTGTGGGTTTTTTTGTAGGTTGGTTTGTTTGTTTGTTTGGGGTTTTTTTGTTGTTTTTTTTTCCCCCATCCCTGGATTTATGGAGCCTTTTGGATTTTCCTTGTGCCCAAGAGAGAGAGAGACATCACTTGCCGAGGGCTCTTACATGGAGTTTTTTTTTTCCCCTGGGTGGGGCCCAGCGGTGACCAGCCCAGATGTGAGGGGTCTTTACATTGGAGGCTCCAGCTCAGAGGCCAACAGACCACAAGCCAAGGGAAAGAGGACCCCAGCCCTTTGCCCTGTCTGAGTGGCTTTCTCCCCACAGACCTCACCGAGGGATTTTGCACAGCTTTTCGGAGGGACACGCCAAAGCCTTTCTTCCCATCCACCAACCCCTGGGGGCAACCCAGCACCAGCCACTCATCTCATTGCTTGCTGCCCGTGAATACCACTGAGCCCGACAGGGACAGAGACTAGGGGGGAAGGGTTTGGCTCAGGGGTTTTTTACTCATTTAGTCCTGGTTGTTTTGTTTATCTTGAATGCATATATAGATATATATATCATATCTAGGAACTGTTATCCTTCCATTTATCATATCTTATTAAAATTTGTTTTGAAATTAAAGGAGACCTGTCTATCTGCTTTAGTTATAAATTTTCTAAGTTCTTTAAACTTAGACATGTCCCAACATAACTGTATCAATTTTGGCAAAATTTATGGGTTTTTTTAATCTTATTTAGGTGTGAGAGTGAACCTCAGTGTCAGAGGTCATTACAAATACAAGGTTTTGGCATCTGTAACTATTTTCCTGCCAGGCTACCAAACAGCTTAACCCAGCTTCCTAAAAATAAATTGATTATTAAAATATTACAAAGTTAATTAGGAAACAGAGGCAGTCTAAAGACAAAATAAAGGGACATAAAACATTTTTTTCTTAATTAAACTCTAACTTTTTTAGAAAGCCTTTCAAATACTGTTCATCTTACTACTTGCTTTTGGAGAGGCAAGCAATTTCCAGCTCCTGGTTTCCTTTATTCACCTGAATGCCAGCAAACAGCAACAGCAGGCATGGCTCTGCAAAGCAGGGTCCACCAATTGCCAAAGGAAGATGTGAGGCTGGTAGAGCATATCACCAGCTCATATGGCCAAGGCCAGTTGAGTTGGTCCATGATCACTGTCAGCCTCATAACCATGAGGCATATCCACAGTGTCAAAGCAGATCATGACCTTGGATCAGCATCAGTTTCTGAAAGTGAAGTGACAAGGCCAGGCAACAGAGGACCCTCTCTCTAGCTGGCAGCAAGGACAGGAACCTCCCCTTGAAAGCTATTCCCAAGCAAACGACTAAAGGAGCCAGGGACCAACACACCTTAGAAGACACTTTCTGAAGAGTTCTTCCCAGGCCAAACACCTGCACTATTATTTAAGCTGGGCTTAAGCCCAGGCATCCAGCCCCCCCGGCGTAAGAAGAAATGTACTCAAGGTCCTGATGTTGAGTTTAGTATTTATCAGCACCTTCGGGACAGCAGTCAGCAATGTTTTCCAGTTCCATCTTCTCCTGATACCTACATCTTGTTACATTCAAAAACTTGTAATCAGCAAACAGTAGCTCACCACATATTATGAGACAAGAACCTATTGTGAGTTGAACTAACATTTTTTTTGACAGCAGATTTTAACAAAATAATTATAATAACAGTTCAGAGAAGGATGATGAAGGTGGGGAAAGGGCTGGAGCAAAATTGTTATGGGTGGTTAGGGGAGCCTGGAGAAAAGGAGGCTGAGGGGAGATGTTATTGCTCTCTACAAATATGGATATATCAAGGTAGGGGTCGGTCTCATTCCCCAGGAAACAGTGACAGGACAAGAGAAAATGGCCTCAAGTTATGCCAGGGGAAGATGAGATTAGATATTAGAAAAAAAAAAATTCACAGAAAGGTTTGTAAAGCATTGGAACAGGTTGCCCAGGGAAGGTGTGGAGTCACCATCGCTGGATGTTTTGAAAAAAAGTGTGTATATGGCTTAAGAAACTTCACTACATGGTTTAATGGTGAATATGGTGATGACACTAAGTTGATGGTTGGACTTGATGAACTTCAAGGTTTTTATAACTTTAATAATTCTATGATTTTCTGCATTAAAACTCATTACAAAACACTAACACAATTTTCACATTAAGATACTCTTCAAATTTTATTGTTCAAATTTTGCTGTTTAAATTGGCATAGAAATGTCTTCTTAATAATACAATTTCAATTGCTAAATCAGGGGCTTTCCTAGATTTCCAGTAATCCTCAGGACCTGTCCAGCAATAACACACACAGAGCTGCAGCTACAACACTTTCAGCAATGGCCTTTTGGACCCCGCATGCCTGCTAAAACATGTAAGCCAGCCTGAGCCACAGAAAGCACAGCCACATCTTAGGACTCTCCATTTCAGAGACACTTATAGGACTATACTGCCTACATATTTTGTCTTTCATGTTACCTCATGGTGCATGAAAATAAGGTACATCAACTTAATTTAAATTGGCATGAAAACTTTCTCTGATTTGGAGTTCCTGACAGTGTTTCCTTGAAGTACTGCTTAGCTTTTACTTAGAATCATAGAATGGTTCAACTTGAAAGGGACCTTTAAAGATCATCTAGTCTAACTGCCCTGCCATGGTCAGAGACAGCTTTTGTTAGACCAGGTTACTCAAAACCCCACCTAAGCCTGTCTTGAATTCTTGCAGGGATTGAGAGTCCACAATTTCCCTAGACAACTTGTTCCAGCACCTCACAATTCTCATAGTTAAGTATTCTTTCCTTACAGCTAATCTAGATCTACCTTCTTTAAGTTTAAAGTCACTCCCCCTCATTCTATCCATACATTCCCTAGTAAAATGTCCCTCTCCACCTTTCTTGTATGCCTCTTTAACTACTGGAAGGAGTAAGGTCTCCCCAGAACCCTCTGTTCTTTATGCTCTCTCAGCCTGTCTCTTTAGGAGATGTGCTCCCTCCCACCAATCATCTTTGTGACCCTCCTCTGTATTTGCTCCAACATGTCCATGTCCTTCTTGTGTTGGGGGCTCTAGATATGGACACAGTACTTCTGGTGAGGTCTCACAAGGTCAGAGTAGTCAGGGAAAATCACATTCCTTAACCTGCTGTTCATGCTTCTTTCAATGCAGCTCAGGATGCATTTGGCTTTCTGGGTTGTAAACACAAGTTACTGGATCATGTTGAGCTTCTTGTCAATCAACACTATTGAGTGCTTCTTTTCAGAGCTGCTCTCAACCCATTTTTTGACCAATACTTGTGTTTAGGATTTCCCAAACTCAAATGCAGAACCTTTTATTTGCCTTGTTGAGTTTCCTGAGGTTCCCATGAACCCTCTCTCAAGCCTGTCAAGAGGAATCTGAATGGTATCCCTTCCCTCCAGTGTGTTGACTGCACCACAGGACTTTGCGTTATGAGCAAACTTTCCAAGTGTGTACTCAATCCCATTGCCCTTGTCACCAATAAAAATGTTAAACAGCACCATCCCAATACCCAGCTTCTGAGGAATGTCACTGGTGTCCACTTGAACATCAAATTGTTGAACACAAGTCATTGAATGCAACCATCCAGCCAATCCCTGATCCATGAGTGGTACATCTATCAAACCCATGGCTCTCTAGCTTAGAAACTAAGATGTTGTGCGGGATGGTGTCAAATACTTTGAACACTTTCAAGTGAATTATGTCAAGTTGCTTTTCATAAATTTGTCAAGCATGAGTTGCCCTTAGTGGAGCCATGTTGGGTATCACCAATCACCTCCTTGTTTTTTCATTTGCCTTTGAAGAATTTCCAGAAGGATCTGTTACAAGATCTTGCCAGGCACAGAGGTGAGGCTGACCAGCTTGTAATTCCTTTTTACCTTTATAAAAAATGGATGTTATCTTTCTCCTTTTCCAGTTAGTGAGAACTTCCAACTGTCACATCTTGTCAAGTATAATGGACGGTGGCATAGCAACTTCTTCCACCTGTTACTTCAAGATCCACGGATGCATTTAATCAGTTCCTATGAACTTGTGACTCTTCATGTTCCTTAGATGGTCTCAAAACTGATCTTCAAAAGTGACCTGTTGTTCATTCTTACAGACCCTGCCTCTGCCTCTTGTGACTTAGTCAGTGTGGCTGGAGAACTTGATGGTGAAGACTGAGGCAAGTAAATCATTGAGTACCTCAGTCTTTACCATATCACCCAGTTTCTTCCAGAGAGGGCCTACATTTCCCTAGTCTTACTTTTATCATCAATGTACCTATTAGAATCTTTTCTTGTTGCCCTTCATATCTCTTGTGAGAGTTAGTTCTCTCAGGGTTTTAGCTTTCCTAACCTGATCCCTGGCAACTTGGACAGTTTCTCCATATTCCTCCCAGGCTAGGAGTCCTTGCTCCCACCTTCTGTAGGTTTTCCTTTTGGGTTTGTGCAGAAGACCCTTGTTTATCCATCAGGTCTCCTGGAATTTTTGCCTGACTTCCTCTTTGATGGGATGCATTGCTTCTGAGCTTAGAGGAGATGATACTTGAATATTAATGAGCTTTCTTGGGCCCTTCCTCCCTCCAGGCCTTTATCCCATACCATAGTACCAAGCAGATTCCTGAAGAGGCCGAAGTCTTCTCTTTTGAAGTCCAGGGTAGTGAGTTTTCTGTACCACCTTCTTGATGTCCTAAAAATCTTGACTCTTTGAGATGTTTTGGTGTCTAAAGACCTACATGTGGTTTATTTGCATTTTCTCTTACTAATTAACTCATCAACATAGATAATTTTTCTTTTGATAACATCAACATAACACAATACAACAACAGCAACATAATATATTGTGTTAATTTCTTTTTAACATAGGTAACGTTTGTTCAAAACTTATGATGCATACAGAGTTTCTCATCTGAGGGTTTTTTTCAAAGGTGAATTAACTATCGTGTAAGATTTTGCATATTAAAAAATTGAAGCACAAAAATATTTGTTTAAATTCAAACCCAATAATTAAAAAGTTGTATGCAAACTACAGGATAGGAT
This sequence comes from Formicarius rufipectus, assembly GCA_013399695.1. Lineage (NCBI taxonomy): Eukaryota > Metazoa > Chordata > Aves > Passeriformes > Formicariidae > Formicarius > Formicarius rufipectus. The sequence goes on along the minus strand of VXAU01005540.1, from coordinate 35,531 downwards.
AAAATACAGATGTAGGTTTACCCTACAGCTTCATTTTGTTAAGCATTATTGTGTGTGACTATAAGCCCAAAATATTTGATAATACTTGGATTGTGTCAAACAAAAATTTCCATATAGATATCTCTTATAGAACTTATTTAAAAACAAACAAACAACAAAAAAACCAGAAAAACAGTATCAACTGCAGTTATTTTTTTATATGCCCACTTTTTAACAAATATGCACATAAATATATAAAAATCTAGTTCTGACCAGCAGATTCACAACTCAGGTTCTGAGATGACATTAATTTTAACCTTCAAATTGACAAAAGGCAAGAAAGATTTCCAGATATTGAAAAGATTTCTCTGCAATGTAGTCTAGTCTAGACACAATTACTCTAAGCAGTTCTGCAACTTTCAGGAAGTGTGACCGTTGTTCAACAAAAGCAAGTACTAAGTGGAGATCAGTTCTTGATTATCTCACCGAGTGTCATCAGAGACTTTTGCTCCCATATTAATGACCTCACCAAAAAGCTCACCCTTTGAGTTCTGTCTACCATCCTGTTGGAAATTCTTGAAAGTGTGAGCCTGTAGAAAAAGTGATTCTTCAGGTTTCAGGCCACATTATCTTCTCTTGCTTACCTCCTTAAAACTGATAGGAGGTGATAATGGCTTATCTGTTTGCCACCAGAAATCTACTTGTTTTAACTAGGCTCCCTCACAGGGGCACTTCAAATGATGCCTATATTTTTCTCAGTGAATCTCTTTGCTCGTTTTCATACTACAGAACAGTGTCACAGTACTTCACTAAAGCTGAAAGTGTTGTTTGTAGCTACAGACCTCTCACAAAGACAAACCTCCCTAGTCCTCTTACTTGGATCACTGAATGAGCAACAATTGGAGGCTCAAGTTTCTGTCTGATATAGCAGTAACTAATATGGCCTCCTCCGGAGTGTGATCTGAGTGCTGCTTGATTTGTCTTTTTTAGTTAAGTTTAGGTAAGCTAAAAAGGGAGAGCGTGCCATGGTATTTCAACTCTGTTTTTTTGTTGGTTTTTGTTTGTTTGTTTTTTGGTTTTTTGTTTGTTTGTTTGTTTGTTTGTTTTTGTAGTTGCTGTATACATAAACACTGTGATGACTATAGTTTGTGATCTGCAAAGTTAGCCAGAACTTTTATTTCTTTTTCTACTCCACTGGAAAATGTAGTCTCCTTTTAGAATGGTGTTCTGTGGCAGCATCTATATTTTTCACATATGTTGAACTTTACTAATGGAAGCACTAAGTATTTTTTTAAATTTTCTTTTTTACTAATAGCTATTTTGTGGTCCTATTTGCAACCACTGATCATGTGTGTATTGTAAGGATAGTCTCTGCTAATTTTGAGATATATTTATATACCTTTTTTTTCACAGTAACAATAGTTGTGAGTGAGCAAAGCCATATTTATAATGGGTAGTGAAGATTCATTTTTCACAGGTCTGGCATCCTTAAAATCACATGGTTCTTTGACTAATATAAAGGAGAAAAATAAAGCAGCTAAATTAAAGTTTAGAGATGGACATCTCTGAAGTTCCAAGTTATCAATTTTTTTCCATTAACAATGGCACTTTCTGTTATTGCAGTTTTTGAATCACAGCCTCAAATAGAACATCTTTAATTAATTCACCAAAACTCACATTTAGGGATAAATAATAATTCATTAGCTATTTCATTGTCTAACAAGACCCAGGAGAACTTGACAGTCTTAATCACTTCAGCCATTCATACCTTCATTTTCAGCCTTGTTCCAGCTGAGCCATTTCCTGGAGTTTATCTATATTACAGTTTTGTTTTGGTTTGTTTTGGTTTTTTTGTTTTGTTGGTTTTTTTTTAATCACACTTCATAGCTGTAATACAGAAACTAATTTCAGGTGCAAAATGGAATATCTCTGAAACACAGACATCTATGGCATAAGTACATTAGAATGAAAAGTTACCTGCCACTGAGTAATATTTGTCTCTGTAATGAGCTGAGGCACTGAGGAACTGCACCTCTTGTAAAATTAGGACCCCCCATTAGCAGCACAACAGAACTCTAAACTTTTTAGAGAACATTTATTTTCTTTATTGCATAGGACAGCTGTGGACGACAGAAATTCTATCATTAATATAAGCAAAATTTTGAACTACATCCTAGCATTGCTACACGTGTGTGGAAAGACAAAGTAAATACCCATATAGTTCATAAGCACTAATGTAAAGGCTGTTCTAGTTAAAATAACATTTACATAGTGTTTTTAACTTTTACCTTTGGTACTGTATCTAATTACTTTAAAAGATATCCTGTGAATGAAATAGATATGACTAGGAGGCTCTTGGAGTGTAAGGAGGACGCTTCAAGTTGGAGCTGATGAGTAAGGCTACCAGAGGTGAGTCCCTGCTAGACTTGCTGTTTCAGAGAAGGGTTGGTGGGAGATGTGGTGGTCAGAGGCCATCTGGCATACAGTGGTCATGAAATGGGAGTTTTCAATAGTGAAACAAGGAGAGGTATCAACAAAACCTCTACCCTGGTCTTCTGTGGAGAAGACTTTGGCCTGTTCAGGTTGCTGATTCAGACACTGCTTTGGGAAACAACCCTTAAAAACCAAGGGGTCCAGGAAGGTTGGACATACTTCAAGAAAGAAATCTTGAAGGTACAGGAGAAAGCTGTCCCTATGTGCCAAAATATGAGCTGGCAGGTAGATAAGTGGCCTGGCTGGGCAGGGAGTTTTTGCAGGAACTTGGGGAAAAAAAAGAGAGTTTATCACCTTTGAAAAAAGGGTCAGGCAACTCAGGAGTATTTAAGAATGTCATTGGATCATGCAGAAGGAAAATTAGGAATGTGAAAGCACAATTTGAACTTAATCTGGCCACTTCAGTAAAAAGGATAATAAAAAGTGTTTTTATAAATACATTAATAGCAAAAAGAGGGGCAAGAAAACCCTCCATTCTTTATTGGACCTGGGAGGAGAATATAGTTACCAAAGATGAGAAAAATGCTGAGATACTTAACACCTTCTTTACCTCAGATTTTAGCAATAAGACAGGTCATCCTCAGGACAACTGGCTTCCTGAGCTAGTAGAGAGGGACAGGGAGCTGAATAGCCCCCCTGTAATCCAGTAAGTCACATGGTGGGCCACTTAGATGCTCACAGCTCTACAAGACTAGATGGCATTCATTCTAGGGAGATGAGGAAACTGGTGGATGAGCTTGTCAAACCACTCTCCATCATTTATAAGCAGTCCTGGCTCGTTGAAGAGGTCTCAGATGACTGAAAGTTGGCCAGTGAGTTGTCCATCCACAGGAAGGGCCAGAAGGAGGATCCAGGAAACTACAGGCCAGTCTGCATAACTTTGGTACCCAGCAAGGTTTTGGAATAGATCATCCTGAATGCCATCACACGGTACCTACAAGACAGAGAAGGGATCAGACCCAGCCAGCATGGATTTAGAAAAGGCTGGTCCTGCCTGAACAACTCGATCTCTTTTTATGACCAGGCTGACCCACTAGGTGGATGAGGGGAAGGCTGTGGATGTTGTCTACCTGGACTTCAGCAAAGCCTTTAACACCATCTCCCATAGAATGCTCCTGGAAAAGCTGTCAGCCCGTGCCTTGGACAGGTGTACTCTTGGATAGGTTAGGAACTGGCTGGATGGCCAGGCCCAGAGAGTGGTGAACGGGACTGCATCCAGTAGGCATCTGGTCACTAGTGCTGTTCCCCAGGGATCAGTGTTGGGCCTAGTCCTGTTTAATACCTTTATTGATGATCTGGATGACGGAATTGAGTCCATCATGAGCAAATTTGCAGATGACACCAAGTTGGGGGGGCATGTCAATCTGCTGGAGGATAAGAAGGCTCCACAAAGGGACCTGCACAGGCTGCATAGATGGGCCAAATCCAACAGCATGAGGAGGTTCAACAAGGCCAAGTGCTGAGTCTTTCACTTTGGCCACAACAACTGCATGTAGCGCCACAGGTTGGGGAGAGTGACTGAAGAGCGGCCAGGCAGAAAGGGATCTGGGGATTCTGAAACAGGGACAAACCTTAAAGGGTTAACTGGGTTATAAAGACTGTTCAGCACCTGCTTTATTTGAGTAACTAGAAGAATACAGAGAGGTGTTCTGTTCAAATCACTGGACCTGAAGTTAGAGACAACCTAGTGGTCATAAATAAGGACAATTTAGACATTTGAATAGAACTAAATAGCTGTAAGCTAGTAGTTTTTGCAAGCTTTAGTGGTTATCTTGAAGACAAAGAAAGTCAAGGAGGTCAAAGTGAGGAAATTGAGCATAAGACCCCTGAAGTGAGGCTGAAGAATGGAATGACCACCTTATGCCAGTGCCAAGAGAAGATTCTGAAAGGCTCTGCCAGAGCTCCACCTGAGCTCTGCCTAATTATTAATATGTATGATCAGATATTGTAATATTATCAATATGTAAAATTGAATGTTGTAATCTGACAGGGGTTTGACTGAGAGGACTGAGGCCAGTGGAAGAAACCCTGTGATGATGGTAACAGACCACATACATATCCTCCGAGATTGTGTGGTGAAAAACCTTTAATTACTGGAACCAGGGGTTTATAAAGACTCAGGGGGCTGTGTCCGGAGAGGGAAGTGGCTTGGGAACCCGTTTAGCCAATGGGGAAAGGGAAGGATCACAAACCGATAGAAACCCAGGGATTGGGGATGGATGGGTGAGACAACCAGTGGGGTTAGGACAGAGGTGGGACAGGCTGTGTGAGCTGGATAATCCAGGCAGACCTAGCAGCAGCTTCATGGCAGGACACCGATTTTAAAGGGGAAACTGTAAAAAAAAAAATGCAGTTCTAAAAATTGTCTAATTTAACAAAACCCTGAGGTCTGTTGTCCTGATTTCCTTGCTTCATTACTTGTTCCTTCCATTTCTCATAGCTTGTGCATTCTCCGACAGTAATCATGCATCAAAATGTATAAAATGGCTCATTTTGCATTGTTGATTCAAAGCTAGTTTGTCCAGCACAAGTTGGCTAGCTTTTCAGAGCTGGTCCAAATAAATACCTTTTGTGGCTAAAAGAGCAAATTCTGTCTTAGCAGTTTTTCCCATTCCCGAAATTTTGGCATCACTTCTGATTGACAGGAGGCAGAACATGAGTCAGCAGTGTGCTCAGGTGGCCAAGAAGGCCAATGGCATCCTGGCTTGTGTTAAGAATAATGTGGCCAGCAGTACTAGGGAAGTGATTCTTCCCCTGTATTCAGCACTGGTGAGGCCACACCTCAAGTCCTGTGTCTAGTTCTGGGCCACTCAGTTTAGGAAGGATGCTGGAGTGGGTCCAGAGAAGGGCAACTAGGCTGGCAAAGCGACTGGAGCATGAGTGCTATGAGGAGGGGCTGAGGAAGCTGAGGTTGTTTTGCCTGGAGGAAAGGAAGCTCAGGGATCTCTCTCTACAACTACCTGAAAGAAGATTGTAAGCCACATGGGGGTCAGGCTCTTCTCCCAGGCAACCAGCAGCAGAAAAGAGGACACAGTCTTAAGGTGCATAAAGGAAAGCTTAGGTTAGACATTAGGAAGAAGTCCTTCATGGAGAGGGTGATTAGACATTGGAATGGGCCGCCCAGGATGTTGGTGGAGTCACTGTCCCTGGAGATGTTTAAGACTGGACATGACACTTAGTGCCATGGTCTAGTTGAAAGGTGGTGCTTGGTCATAGACTGGACTCAATGATCTCAGAGGTCTTTTCCAATCTAGTTGATTCTGACATTCTGTGACTTTGCATTGTCAAATTCACTTTTTAAATATCCCTATGGGTGCCATAAATTACAACTAAGACTGAAAAAATGAGTTCAACTACTTTTAAATTTTTTTATTGCATAAGAACAAATTTTGTCAGGTAGTATCCCTGTTTTTCTCTTCAACTAATTTTACTCTAGTGGTTTTATATCTGAAGGTTTCTGTAACTTGCTGATGCTAAACATATACAGTGATGACCTCTCCAGTGGTATTTTTGTATTTAAACTCTTACTCATATTCAATATCATATGTTTTCCATATGTAACCATTTCCCTAGTTTATTTATTTGTATTTTGCAAAAAAATGTGTATCCATACATATTTGCATTCAGTAATTCCTATTTAAATTGCTCTGTATAGTGTACATATTTCATCTAAGATAAAGCAATGAAGCAGAAGCAAGGCCTAAAAGAGTTAACTGAATTAGTAAAGGTACTTTTCTTTGTTAAGAAATTGCTAGATGCTTGTTCTGCCTGATACCCAATGAATGACTTGTCCTGTTCTATTTACTGTACCAAAACCTTAGAAGACTGCTAGGAGTGCTATACGATAAAGTCAGTGGTCATAAATCAGGGTAACATGTACATTTGAATAAGGTAGGAAGACCTCGAGCCAAGGAGTTTTGCAAGCTTGATTAGCTAGGTCATTTAACAAAGAAAGTGGAGAGGTCACAGTGAGAAAGAGGAGAAAATGACCCCTGAAGAGAGGCTGAAGGCTGGAAAGATCACCTAAAAACTGTGCCAAGAGAAGATCCTGGAAGGCTCTGCCCCAAGCTCCACCCTAACTCCACCTCCTATGAATATGATAATTAGCTATCACAACTTCAAGAAAATATATGTTAAGATGTTGTAATCTTGAATGTCAACTGGATAAATTACCACTTTTCTTGCTGAAACTTTGAAGCAAGTTTGTGCAGTGCGAACTGTCTCGCTTCCCAGCTCTGCAATAATACCTTTGCTGCTTAAAGACCAAATTATCTCTAGGCAGTTCATTTATTTCATGCTTTTTGGCATCAGCAAGTTACTTTATTCTAAGACACTTCTAGCTCTGAAAAGAAAAGAGACAACTATTAAATGTAATTGGTCTGTTACTAGTGTCACATTAGAGTAATGATTACATAAATTCAATGACAGCAAAATAGGGCCAGATACTTCAAATGCTGAAGAAATTATTGCTCAATTTTTTCTGTGATTAAAAACTATTAATAAAAATTGCTTTAGGAAACAAAAGAATTGCAATATGTAAGTCATCAACTACTATGTAGAAGGAGGCAGGTGTTGGTGCATTTTGCTAACACTTAAATATTTAGCATGATCATTAAATTTTATATTGCACATATGCATACATTTCCAGCCAAGTGAATGCACGCAATAGAAATTTCAGCACTTGTCCCACATATTCAGTTCAGGAGAATCTGCCCCTTGTTGGTGGTGAATGAACAAATGAATGAGCCAAAAGCCACATAAGGATGGGTGGTGCATCTAAATCAAGTGAGCTCTGGTAAAGAATAAGCAAATGGGGATGCAAGTGTTGCTGTTCCCTGATTGCTTTTTATATCATCACCTCCCTTCTTGGAAAATGCTTTGAATCTTTCATTAACACGTTTTCAAATGGTTTCTCTTTTCATGAGATATTCCTTCAAAATTCAGAATTGTTTTTAAAAAATGGTTGGAAGATTAATGCAAATTTATGTATAAGACAGTTCATCAGATTTAGCATCTCTAAGTTGGCAATGTATTCATGTTTGATTCAACAACAAAGAATGATTTTAAGCTATGGTAATTTAAAAGCATATCTTTTATGAATGTAATTTAGTAACAAATTCCACTCAGAAAGTTCATAGACTGAATTTTTAGTTTCACAGTTCTCACAAATACTACAGGTTCAGTCAGATTTACATGGCTCCAACAAACATGTGGAAGCTTGTCCCTCCTGCTTTTGCCCTTGAATATCCAAGTTCCTCAAAGGCTGACAGAAAGAAGCCAAGCATATTTTCTTCCCAGAAGAAAACTAGCATCATTCCCTTTTTTTTTCTCCAGTCCACACAACACACACTGAGGCTTGCACCCATGCATAGTCCTGAAAGTTTCCTAACAGCCTGAGGCTGAAGTTCATGAGAGGTAGTTGCAACTGCAGCTCCAGAGAGATGATGACTCGATAAATAAGAAACACATTTTTATAGAACCAGAGAAAAATTCTGTTCCAGTGAGCAGAGCAAAGTAGGAATTATTCAAGCATCCAGAGAGTGTTGTTGACAAACTGTAGAAAATGGTACTTACTTTTTCATTTATCTTCTAGCACATGAAATCTGGAAAGAGTATTAAAAACAACATTCTTGTGCCAGAGGGGAAGAGGGTGTCTAGGTGTTTGCCTGATCTTGACCCAATACATATTTTTCTTAGGTTCTTATATACATTGATCTAAATATCATTGCAGAAAGTTAATTAATGTTTAACTCTTGTCAGTAATAAATTGGATTTGTTGTTCCCTTTATGACATGATTTTAAATTTGATGTCAGGTTTTTTTATAAACAAATCTGGCATTAGCAACCCACTTAATAGTGAATTGCATGAAATTAAATAGAATCCAGATGAGGGTTCTTGGAAAATGTCAGTTGCTTTAGATAACTGTCTTCCCACTCCTCTAGGCTGGTCCAAGGACATTCGGAGTCACCCATAGCTGCTTGAGAATCAGGAGAAGTTTTAATTTAGATTCATTATTTATATTAAGATTTATGTCTTAATGAGTATTTAGAATTTATGACTTAATTCCGCATTATCTGCTGTACTTTTTGTTAGGAGGAAAAAAAAGGCAATGAGTGAGAACATTTATATGGTCTGCTTAGGCATTCTTTTCAGGAGAAATCATAATCCAGGTTTTTACCTTTATTGATGTAAGTACCTACCACACAGACATTTTGATCTTTCCTTTTTATAATAAAATATTATTTTGTAGCACTTTAGTTTTCCAACCATGGCAGTATCAATTACCAAAATTTCCTTTGCACTCATCAAGACATGAAGCTCTTACTTTTCAGTCAGACCTGAAATATTAAAAATTCACACTGGGTTAAACAGAGGGGAAAAAAATCCATTATTTGAGATTGTCACAACACAATGTCAGCTTTCAACAGTGAATCTGTTAGAGTGTCATCCAGACAGTGTTATGCTCTGATATCATCTTTTTGATAACAAAACAGACATACATTTTTGAACTTAATGAGGTTACCATTCTATAATAGATAATTCTAACAGATAATTCTCTGTTAGAATTGTAAAACTCATGCTAAAGTAAAAATTATGGCCTCTAATACAACTAAAGTTTGCTTTCAACTGTGGAATATCTTTCTGTATTCTTTCAAGCTCATCCTAACACATGCACTCCTAGAAAAATTTTAGCTAATATTCTCCTAGCCATTGTGAACTGATGGCTGCTCCACATCCACACCTGCATAAACTTGTAAAAGAAAGAAAGAGAATAAACAATGGAGCATCTGGGTATTTCTCATTAATGTAAGCAAATGACACTTCTGTTTCTCTGACATGAAAGACACCAACTTTTGGAGAAAACAAATACCGTATGAAGTGTAATTGTATTTAATCAAATACACTAGTTCTAGCTATTCAAAGAAAAGTTTTTCAAGAATCTATCTTCTGTTTATAAAATATTTCTTTTTTGTTTGTTTGTGGGGTTTTTGTGGGTTTTGTTTGTGTGTTTGTTGGGGGTTTTTTTGTTTTGTTTGTTTGTTTGTTTTGTTGGTTTTTTTTTTTCACTATAGGAAGCTAAAATTTGTTTAGAAGCCAGAGAAAGGCTTTATCTTTCTGTAAATGTAGCTTACATGGACTACCATTTCTTCAAAATTTAAGATTTTTTTTTTTACTTCAGGACTTTAAATCTACAGTTGCTTAGGTCTTTATTTCTTCCTCTGCCTCTCAATGCAGTTTGTTTAAGTTAACAAATTGAAGCTTTGATCACTATTAAAAACTCTCTAGCTTTTATACAATTTTTGTTGTTTTCATGGAAAATTGGGATTGATTTTTACATAATGGAAAATTATGGATTGATTCAGTAAACATCAATACCAATCTGAGTTCATCAAGTCAGACTTCAAGAATGAACCCAGTGATTTTACTGAACCATTAACAAAGTGTGTATATCTCCCATCAAGACTTCTTAGAGAAGAATGTATGTAGTCAGAAGAAGAAAATTAGTAAAAAGAAATTAATAAAAAGTTATAGCCATTCTGAAAATTTTAGCATTTCAATTTCATCTTCATTCAAAAAACTCAAAATTTCAACTTTTACTAGGACAGGAATCAATACTTTTTTTCCTTTTATTAATCTCCTATCACACCAAGCTTTCAAAATTGATCAATACTTTTTTTAAGAAATTGATTTATGAATATGTGAAGTGTAGTGGTTCACTGCAGTTCACAGTGGTCAAACATCAGTGATGCAAAAACTGCAATATCTGTAATTTTTCATATTCTAGTTGAAATTAGGATTTTGTGTAGTGGTCAAAATCTAAACGGTCCCCGCTTGATGGGGTTGCAAGCAGGTACAACTTTATTGAAACTGTAACACACAATATATATGCTCAGTAAATGAATATTCATCCCAGGGTTCGACTTATGCTAAGCATGGGTGGAATATTACAAGTAGGGGATAAAACTGGGAGGGGATGTTATAACCAGGAGATAACACACTATTAACTATGGAGAGGCATATGGTAATGCACACATATTAGAAATACAGTGGAGTCCTCATCTAGGTTCAGGGTGTATCCCCAAAGTCTATGCAGCTTCATACATATTGGAGACAGGGAGGCGACAGAGCTTTGCAGTCTCTCATCTGTCAAGAGATGTCTTATTCAGGCTTCTCCCAAGGTCTCTTCGACATCCCTCTTAACTCCTTCATTGTCAAGTATTTTTGTACTCCAACAATTGTGCTGGAAAATAAGATATTCACAGTCATAAACATTTACTACACACCACATCTGGAGTACTATTTTCAGTTCTGAGCTCTTCAGCACAAGAAAGACAGGGAACTATTCGAAAAGGTCCAACAGAGGTCCACAAAGATGAATTGGGGTCTGGAACATCTCTCTTATGAGGAGACACTGAGGGAGCTGGGCTATTTAATCTGAAGACTGAGGAGGGAGCTCATAAATGTATATGAATATCTCCAAGGTGGGTGTCAAGAGAGTGGTTCCAGACTCTTTTCAGTGATGACCAACAACAGGACAAGGAGCATTGGCCATAAACTAAATCAATAAGTTTCACTTTTTTACATTAAGGATGGCAGCACAATGGAACAGGCTGCTCAGGGTATTTGTGAAGTCTTCCTCTTTGGAGACATTCAAAACCTATCTGGATATGCTCCTGGTCAGTTGATAGAGGTGACCCTGCCTTGGCAGGGGTTTGAACTGGATGATCTCCAAAAATCCCTTCCAACTCTAGCTATACTGTGATTCTGTAAAACGGGGCTTCTCATGTTCCAGTTATCTTGCTACTTGTTCTGTTGCTCTGTTTTCACTATTTCTTCTAAATTATCAGTATTTTCAAGAGTCTGTCCTGCATTTGGTTTGCAATTGGCCAATGATGGAGCTATTAGACATAGTCCAACTATAGTGGTAGTTGATTCACATGTATGATATCCAAATCCATAAAAATGTGTTTCCATCTACAAAGTACCTAGCTGCTTTTGAAAGGACACAGTCCTTAACCAAAGTTCTAGCTTAGTGTATAGTTGTTTTCTATAAGGTAGGCTCTTATTCAGAAATTTTCCATCTTATATAGTTAACTTCAGCAAGATTATTTCTTGTGTGTTTGAAATTTCTTAAGGTGGATTGAGGTACATAACTTCCAAAATACCAAAACCTTGAGACCTATATCCTGTACAGGCTGTCAGTCAACACAAATTCAGCATTACATTTTTTTCTGAAAATACTCAAGTGCCTTTTAAAAAATAATTGTATCTTTTTTATTGTTTTCTTTTTCTGAATACTTCTTATTATTTGTCTTTTTGCTTCTGCATGATCAGTGCTTTATCTCTGAGTGTTTAGTTCTTATTTTATGTAAGCTGTTTTTTACCTCTAGTGCTAGTGTCTGTATTGAGTCTCGTTTAGCTTTCACATTAAACCAGAGTCTAGAGGACATATATATCTGGTCTTTCTAGATTCTTTGGGGGCATAGTATAACATTCCATAGTATAAGGAGAGAAAAGAATGCTTCAAATGTAAAGGAAAATGACAACAAAACACATAGTAGAGTGCAGGAAAAAAAGTGCAAAAAAACCTCCAAAAAACCAAGGATCTCACTAAGAGCAAAAATATAAGAAGTTTCAAATACAAATAAAAGTTTAGTTCAAAATAAGTATTAGAAAAGCTGATGGAAGAGACAAAATAATGTAGCTATCTACCAAATTGACAACTATTGCCTTTAAAACATAACTGTCAATTATACTTTTTCTTTTATTGTTCATGTAAGTGTTTAATCTCTTAGTCTCTAGAAATATTTTTTTCAGAAACAGGGCTGGTTTTGTGGTTATTTTTGTTATTATTTTATTTGTATTTTATTTGTATTTTATTTATTTTTTTTTATTATTTTATTTTGTTCTTATTTTAAAAATTCTTGATTTTTTTAGTGTCTTTTTGACAACATGGATCTGGCAGTTCAGTGGAGTTGTACTGTGCACCACAACCGTATTCAGAAATTTCCAAAGTGTATATGACAGAGGAAGCAGTCTGCTGACTAATGCACTCATGACATTTATGAAACTTGACTAATACTCTGGTCCATCTAAAATAATTTTTTTCATTATTTTCAAAGTAAAGATTGGGTTAAAAGTTAAAATGTGTTCATGTTTTGCTTTTTTGCTCACTGGGTCACTAAGGTACATACAGCTATATGGATGCATTTTAAGCATGTATGTGTACTATTTATTTGTTCATAGAAATTCATTCATGGCTAGACTTCACAAACGAAGATTTGGGAGGGTTTTACCCACACTTGCTGCAAGCGCACTGATGGCTGATAAGGCAGATGTGAGATAGGCAAGTCCGGTTGCAAAAGGAACAGCAGAAAGTCTCCGTAGGTGGTGTTGGAGAGGGACTGTATTTCTGCATTGTCTTTTCTCCTCCAGGCTGATTCTGCATGCTGTTTCAAAGGAGACAGCAGCATTATAGATTGTGTGTCTCCACGTCTCCTGATTGGAGGCCAGAGTGGACCACTGATGGTGGTCAATATGGCCAAGGCTGAGGTGTTGTTTCAGGCAGTCCTTGTATCTCCTCTTCGGGGCTCCTTTCATGTGGCAGCCAGTGCTGAGTTCACTGTAGAGTGCAATCTTAGGGAGGCAGTGATCCTCCATCCTGGAGACGTGCCCTGCCCAGCACAGCTGCGTTCTCAGCAGCATGGCCTCGATACTGGTGACCTCTGCGTGTTCCAGGTCATAGAAATTACTTCAGCTGTATATGTACTTACTATTGTAACTACATGTAAAAAAGATTTACTTGTGACTAGTATAGATTAAGAGTTGAAAGTAGCAAAAGTTTAGAACACTTGGGGTTTTTTTCATATTTTTTTTCATTTTACCTTCAGAAATTTAATATCAGATGAAAAATGTTAAGAAGCTAAGAAGGATTTCTATTCTGATAATTTGAAAAAGTAATTCTGAGGTTTTACCAAGTTAAACTTTATGTCATTATGTAAATATATGGGGGAAATGCCATAATTTTCTTTGAAATTAGTGGATTGCTGCATGTTTCAAGATAAATATGTGACTTTTTCTCATGAAAACTCCCTGTTTAACATTCGCATGTGCTTAACTTATTCTGTGGCTTTACTTTTGGTTTACAATCTGTAAGGTAAATACTCCCTAAATTACAAATATTGTCGTACTGACAGAGAGGCAGAATGCGTTTTTCAATTTATTGATTTGTGCCACTAATCTTCATTTTGGAAGAAATCTAAGCAACTGACTGTTTCTTCACTACATCCATTATCAGTTGAACTTGAATTAAGTAACTCACCAAATTATTTTTCCGCTGTGTTACCTAATCTCATGAAGTTTATTTAACAGCAACACCTTTAAATACAGTACAGATATATAGGCAGGTTTAATGGGATTATTAGTAAAAAGGGAAAAACATAAACATTTGCAGTTTAACAGGAACCTTGTTTTTATTTTGGTGGATCTCCAGAAGGTTTGAATTTTTCCTCATCCCTAATACCGCTGTCACTGGACAAATTGTAAATTGAGTTTATTCCTCAAGAGTATGCTGTCAAGGAATTGCTTTTCGTGCAGTGAGGCTTTTTGAAGATACTGTTTCCAAAATCAAGTAGCCTCACAGAGATAGGTTGTCAGTCATGTTGCACTCTTTTTCCTGCCCCATTTGAACAAGTTGTCTAAGTATGTGGAATAGGTATACACAACATGCTACCTTATCATTTATTAATGAAAAGANTTTTTTTTTTTTTTAAACTCTTACACTGGATCGTAGTATTTTCCCTAAAAACTGAGGATTATCTGTTTCTATTCTTCTCTCTTATTTTTTTCTCTTAGAACAACATCAAAAAATTATTCTTCCTGTTAGTACAATTCTTGTTCTGGAAATATGACATAACTCTAATAAAATAGGCCAAGGCACAAACACTATGGTGTCACTAGTC